>JACEFZ010006625.1:0-11887 GCA_014155875.1 Cepaea nemoralis | reverse complement strand
TCACATGAAACATTGACGCATATTTCAGTGTCATCATCACATGAAACATTGACACATATATCAGTGTCATCATCACATGAAACATTGATGCATATATTAGTGTCATCATCACATCAAACATTGACACATATATCAGTGTCATCATCACATCAAACATTTACGCATATATCAGTGTCATCATCACATGAAACATTGACGCATATATCAGTGTCATCATCACATCAAACATTGACGCATATATCAGTGTCATCATCACATCAAACATTTACGCATATATCAGTGTCATCATCACATGAAACATTGACGCATATATCAATGTCATCATCACATCAAACATTGACGCATATATCAGTGTCATCATCACATCAAACATTGACGCATATATCAGTGTCATCATCACATGAAACATTGACACATATATCAGTGTCATCATCACATCAAACATTGACATATATATCAGTGTCATCATCACATGAAACATTGACGCATATATCAGTGTCATCATCACATGAAACATTGACACATATATCAGTGTCATCACATGAAACATTGACGCATATATCAGTGTCAT
The DNA here is from genome assembly GCA_014155875.1 of Cepaea nemoralis. Lineage (NCBI taxonomy): Eukaryota > Metazoa > Mollusca > Gastropoda > Stylommatophora > Helicidae > Cepaea > Cepaea nemoralis. The sequence goes on along the minus strand of JACEFZ010006625.1, from coordinate 11,316 downwards.
CATCACATGAAACATTGACGCATATATCAGTGTCATCATCACATGAAACATTGACGCATATATCAGTGCCATCATCACATGAAACATTGACACATATATCAGTGTCATCATCACATGAAACATTGACACATATATCAGTGTCATCATCACATGAAACATTGACGCATATATCAGTGCCATCACCACATGAAACATTGACGAATATATCATTGTCATCATCACATGAAACATTGACCGTGCCAACATGTGTCAGTGGTCATGGTACTCCCCAAATCTCGTATCTTGGTGTTTAAAGATAGTTGTGTATACTTTACAGAACGTCGCAGTCAACCAACGCAATTTGTGTCTATTTCTGATTTCTTGTCATGTTTACGGTTAGTAGTTTTTCATTGCTTTGTGAATGACAGGGACTCATAGCTTAGTTATTTAGTTAGTTAGTTAGCTACTTAGTTAGTTAGCTAGTTAGTTAGTTAGTTAGTTAGTTAGTTAGTTAGTTACTTAGCTAGTTAGTTAGTCAGTCAGTCAGTCAGTCAGTTAGTCAGTCAGTCAGTTAGTCAGTCAGTCAGTCAGTCAGTCAGTCAGTCAGTCAGTCAGTCAGTCAGTCAGTCAGTTAGTTAGTTCATTCAATCCATAAGTGCTCAGAGTCTCTCCTCAGTAAATCCCAAAGCGTGTCGTTTATTACTCTTCTTTGACTTCCTGATAGTGCGCTTTTCTGGCCACGCCTCTTTTAACTTTCTGTTCTCTCAGCCTGACCATGGTTGTAGATTCACAGTCCTCACTGGGTTCTCGCAAACGTCTACATCTCGTAGAGCATTCTGTATATCAGAGTAATCCATGGCCCTGTTGGTCCTCCATATTAGCCTTACCCGCAAGCCTGTCAGGCTGCTCATTTTCTTGAACATCCGCATGCCCTGAAAATGAAACTAATCTTTGCCAGCCGTGACCGCCCCAGAGACACAAACCAATGTCTTCGGACCCAATCCATGTCTTATCTTCCTGAGCATACTCATTGAGTCACTAAAGAAACATGCCCATGTGAAGATATGTGTCTTGAGCCATATTATTGCTTTACGTACTAACATGACTTCCATAATCAGACTACTTGTGGTCAAGGTAACAGCACCATAATCTTTCTTCACTATTATCTCTCCAGTCTAAGCCTTGAAAGCCGTGAACTCATGCGTCGAACGACCGACACATCTGTGTAAATGAACGCATCACCCTCTATTGAATTCTCGAAGATCAAAGCCTGTGATTTCGCCTCCGGATTGCAGCGGTTTTCCCGTCTGCATTTTCTGTCTAGTTGGAAGCAAACTGACAAGGACGTACATAACTGTTAGCAATTGTACCCATTCCTCTCCAGGTTACTACTACTACTACTACTACTACTACTACTACTACTACTACTACTACTACTACTACTACTACTACTACTACTACTACTACTACTACTACTACTGCTTCTGCTACTATTTATGCAATTACTTCTTCTACTACTACTACTACTACTACTACTACTACTACTACTACTACTACTACTACTACTACTACTACTACTACTACTACTACTACTACTACTACTACTACTACTACTACTACTACAGTAATTCCCCGGAATTAAGACTTACCCCAAAAATAAGCCCTAGCACGATTTTCTAGGATGCTTTTAATATATGCCATACTCCAAAAATTAAAAAAAGCCTTTGTTAAGAACGTCAGATGGAATGAGAGATTTTTTGCCGAATGGCCAGTCGGAGCACATACTCAAAATTTAATATAAGACCAGGTCTTATTTTCGAAGAAATACTGTACTACTACTACTACTACTACTACTACTACTACTACTACTACTACTACTACTACTACTACTACTACTACTACTACTACTACTACTACTACTACTACTACTACTACTACTACTACTACTACTACAACTACTGATACTACTACAACTACTGATACTATTACTACTACTAATACTACTGCTACAACTGCTGTTACTACTACCACTAATAATAACAATATTAAACAATAGTAGAAATAATACTTAATATAATAATAAAATATCACAGCTACCAGTACCACAATTACTACTAATACTACAAATATTAATATCAATAATGATACAAGCAATTATAACAATCAACCAATAACTACTACTACTACTACTACTACTACTACTACTACTACTACTACTACTACTACTACTACTACTACTACTACTACTACTACTACTACTACTACTACTACTACTACTAATGCTTCTGATACTATTTATGCAATTACTTCTACTACTACTACTACTACTACTACTACTACTACTACTACTACTACTACTACTACTACTACTACTACTACTACTACTACTACTACTACTACTACTACTACTACTACTACTACTACTACTACTACTACTACCACTACTACTACTACTACTACTACTACTACTACTACTACTACTACTACTACTACTATTTCTACTACATTACATTGGCACCTTTCCGTCTTGACAGACGATAGTTTGGTACATTGTACTTCAAAAAGGCTTAATAACTGTCATATGGCAATAACTACGATCCATGGCGGTGGCGAGTGTGGCTGGTAAGGCCAATTCTTGCTGCAAATGTTTGCCCACAGTAGGTGCATGTGAAAACATGGTCATTTCCACCATTTTGCACCATCTTACGTCTCTCACGCTCTGTGTGTGCTTTATCTGCAATCATTTTCTCCTTTGTCTTTATTCCATTTCTGATAGTTGCCCTCCATGCAACACGTTCAGCGGCGACGTGCTCCCATTGTGCATTATCAATGCCTGTATCAATCATGTCCCGCTTACACACATCTTTGTATCGTAGTAGAGGCCGACCCTGAGATCTCCTACCCGTCTGTAATTCACCAAAAAAGATGTCCTTTGGTATTCTACCATCATCCATCCTCCTAACGTGTCCTATCCATCTAAGTCTACGAAGACTGAGCATGGAATACACCGTCACACAACCTGATCTTTCCAATACTTCAGTATTTGTGATTTTGTCTTGCCACTTAATACCAAGTATTCTTCGCAGACACCGCATATGAAAGCTGTTTAAACGTTTCTCTTGGCGTGAGTAAGTTGTCCAGGTTTCACTGCCATAAAGAAGAGTACTAAGGACACAGGCTTGGTAGACGAGGACTTTTGTTTTGGCAGTAAGCTTCCTGTTCTCCCAGACTCTTTTTGCTAACATGTTCATTGTTGTTGCTGCCTTGCCAATCCTGATGTTGATTTCCTGATCGAGGGATAATTTGCTATTTACCTCTGATCCAAGATATGTAAAATGGTCTACTATCTCCAGTTCGGCGTCGTCAATAAAGATTGATGGTACACCATGTGCACCTTGTGACATAATCTGTGTCTTCTTTTTGTTAATTGTTAAACCAAATTCAGAACAAGCATTGGAGAATGCAGATAGTAGATGTTGTAATTCTTCCTCAGAGTGGGTCGTAATCGCAGCATCATCCGCAAAAAGCAACTCTCTGATTAGTACCCTGCTAATTTTGGTCTTGGCCTTCAATCTCTGAGCATTATAGAGGCCACCATCTGAGCGTGAGTGAATGTATATACCGTCATCCTGATCACGAAAGGCATATTTCAGTAGAAGTGAAAAGTATATCCCAAAGAGGGTGGGGGATAGTACACAACCTTGCTTAACTCCACTCTTGATTTCAAACTCTTCTGAAGTTGAGCCATCAAACTTGATTATACCCTTCATGCCTGTGTGGAACGATTCCACAATGGACAGAAGAGTTGGTGGACAGCCAATCTTCTTTAGTGCTTTGAACAGACCCTCACGACTGACCAAATCGAATGCCTTTGTGAGGTCGATGAAGGCAATAAACAGTGGCTGATTTTGTTCCCGGCATTTTTCTTGCATCTGTCGCAATGAGAATATCATATCAATGGTAGACCGGTTCTGACGGAAGCCGCACTGTGATTCGGGGTAGACTTGATCTCCCAGGACTTGAAGTCTGCGCAGGACAATTCTGGCAAATACTTTCCCAACAATACACAGAAGTGAGATACCCCTATAGTTGTTGCAGTCGCTCCGATCTCCCTTGTTCTTGTACAGCGTTATGATGTTTGAATCTTTGAAATCCTGTGGGACTTGTCCTTCTCGCCAGCATAGCTCTATTAGCTGGTGGATCTGTAGAGCGAGGGTGTCTTGCCCACTCCTGATCACCTCTATTGGAATCCCATCCTTACCTGGAGCCTTGCCAGATGCAAGCTCATTTATAGCACACTTAACTTCTGTTATAGTGGGAAGTGTGTCCAGGTGGTCAAGAGTTGGCAGGGCCTCTATGGCGTTGAGGGCATCATCCGCCAGCTTGGTCTCACTTGAGTAAAGCTCTAAATAGTGCTCGACCCATCTATCCATCTGCTGTTTCTTATCAGTGATGATTTCTCCAGTCAAGGTTTTCAGCGGTGCACTTCTTTTGATCATTGGACCACAGGCTTTCTTTATCCCTTCATACATGCTTCTGATGTTTCCCTTATCACTTGCGATTTGAATGGACTCACATAACTTGATCCAATAGTCATTCGCACACTGCCTGGCAGCCTTTTGTACATCCTTCCTCGCTTGCTTCAGCTCACTCAGAGTGTTACGCGTTGGTCTTTCCTTGTTTCTTAAGAGAGCTATCTTCTTTTTATCAATCAAGGGCTGCAGTATCTGGCTGTTTGCCGCAAACCAGTCCTGCCTCTTATGATCCACAGTGCCGTAAACCCCTACCGCTGTTTTATAAATAGTTTCCTTAAGTTTACTCCATTTATCATTTACTATACAATTTTCTGATGTATCATTGAAAGCGTCCTCAAGTTGCTGTTGAAATTCAAAGCACTTTCCAGGATCGTGAGTGTTAATAATATTAATCCTGGGGCTAGACTTGTGTTTAGCTGTGTAGATTCTCTTTGGTCTCAGTCTAACCCTTGCAACAACCAAAGAATGATCTGTATCACAGTCAGCACTGTGGTAACTTCGAGTTAATGATGTATGGTTCAGATGTTGTCTCCGTGTGATAATGAAGTCCAGCTGATGCCAATGGCCGGATCTTGGATGTTTCCATGTGACCTTATGCATCTCTTTTGTTTTAAAAAAGGAGTTTGTAATACATAGGTCATTTCTAGTGCAATGCTCCAGCAGCCTTTGCCCATTATCATTCATGCGACCGATGTTGTATTTTCCAAGGCACACTGGCCATGAACTCGAGTCCTTGCCCACACGAGCATTGAAATCACCGAGCATATAAATGTAGTCGGATTTTGGAACTGCCTTGATCGCAGAGTCTAGCTGCTCATAGAACGTATCTTTCACATCATCAGAGGAAGTGAGTGTCGGTGCATATGCAGTGAGAATGGTGGCAAATCCACAAGAGGTTGCCAAGCGCAGTGATAATAATCTTTCATTACCTCCAGCTGGGATATCAATCATTCCCAGTAGCGAATTCTTCACTGCAAAGCCCACACCGTGTTGCCTTTTTTCTGCCTGCCCTCTTCCCTTCCAAAAAAAGGTGTAATTGTTTTCCCTGAGTGACCCTTCCTCAGCGAGGCGAGTCTCCTGCAGGCCAGCAATATCAATGTTAAGACGATTGAGTTCAGCATCAATCACAGCCGTTTTTCTCACATCGTCAATATTTGTCAAGTCAGTGGAAAATCCTGGACACATGGTTCTCACGTTCCAGGTTGCAAGCCGTAGCTTGAGGTTTCTATTATTCTTTTTATTAGTACCTGGTGCATTGGTTTTACAGCCTGCGATTCAGATTTTGTCCTAGCCCCAAGCACCCATTGAAGCAGGCAGGCTGTGGCGGATCAGCACCCAATTGGCCGGGGGCTGCCCAGCTTGAGGCGGGCGGTAGCTGATCAGTGACACCTGTAGGTGTCTCCCACCGTCAGAGGCAACGCGTGGCGCCCCATGTCTACGCCAACTGACAAGGACTTATAACCCGTAACAGTTGCCTCTCGCTTTGATTCCGAGACCGGTTAAGACCAGGGATGGAGTTATTGCCTTTCCATAGCACAAAGCCTGGGCTAAAATAAAGAAACCATGTGTTGCCCATGCAGCATGATCCCTCTCTCGGCCTGCCTAGTTCACTCCAGAGGAAAGTTAACACCTATACATCTGGAACAAGACAAGCTGCAGAAGCTGCCGGATCAGCAAAGCAATGCTCTAACTGTCCGCCTGTCGGAGCTTCGATCCTAGACCAGCTGCCAACCAAGGCTTAGGGCCTGGTCTGCCCTGCCATGACTTATTTTGTCTTTGGGTTGCATTTCCTCGCACCAGGATAAGGCTAGTACCCTCCCAATTGCGCTCTTCCGCCCGAAGCCGTTGGCACAATGTGGGGTGTCGGGTTTGGTGAGCGCCGCGCAACATTCGGCGCTGACAGAACTAATACTATTACTACTACTACTGCTACTACCACTTCTACTACTACTACTACTACTACTACTACTACTACTACTACTACTACTACTAATACTACTAATACTGCTGCTACAACAACAACAACAACTACTACTACTACAACAACTACTACTACTACTACTACTACTACTACTACTACTACTACTACTACTACTAATGCTTCTGCTACTATTTATGCAATTACTACTACAACAACAACAACAACAACAACAACTACTACTACTACTACTACTACTACTACTACTAATGCTTCTGATACTATTTATGCAATTACTTCTACTACTACTACTACTACTACTACTACTACTACTACTACTACTACTACTACTACTACTACTACTACTACTACTACTACTACTACTACTACTACTACTACTACTTACTACTACTACTACTACTACTACTACTACTACTACTACTACTACTACTACTAATACTACTACTACTACTACTACTACTACTACTACTACTACTACTACTACTTCCGCTACTACTACTACTACTACTACTACTACTACTACTACTACTACTACTTCTACTACTACTACTACTACTACTACTACTACTACTACTACTACTACTACTACTACTACTGCTGCTGCTGCTGCTACTGCGACGACTGTGTTATCGAAACATAGTCTGTAGCCTTGTTTTCAGATTTCAATTGTGATATCAGACACTGTGTCTGTTACTCCAATCTATACATCCCTAGTAACGTCATCAACTGGCGTAGGCGTTCAAGCCTCCCATCACATCTTGTTCTCAAGCCTTCCATCACATCTTGTTCTCAAGCCTCCCATCACATCTTGTTCTCAAGCCTCCCATCACATCTTGTTCTCAAGCCTCCCATCACATCTTGTTCTCAAGCCTCCCATCACATCTTGTTCTCAAGCCTCCCATCACATCTTGTTCTCAAGCCTCCCATCACATCTTGTTCTCAAGCCTCCCATCACATCTTGTTCTCAAGCCTCCCATCACATCTTGTTCTCAAGCCTCCCATCACATCTTGTTCTATGGTGCTTCGGATTAACTCGTTGATGATATACCACTATGTTATTCAGATAATATCGTCCAACAGATAGAGATAAACATACGTTTCATATTTAAAAAAATAATTTTAAAAAGCAAAAACCGAAATACAACATACACATTTGCCATCTGAATTAGAACATGCACTTATGTAAATAGTAAGTTTAGTGTACAAATTAAGACATGCATGTTGCTTAAAGATGCATACACATAAACAAAAGCTATAATTGCCTTGCTGACAAGAATGAACGGTCATGATTCTACATCTCACACTATCATCGGAGTATTGAATCAATTCTGTGTTCTTGTTCTGATTGTGCCAAATGGGTAAACTAAACTGTCATCTCTTTGTGTTTTCACCATTCATTTTTTCTTTTAATGTTGCATATCCATTACAGGACGCTGCGGTCAACACACGTATTTTTCAGCAGCTGCTGATGTACTAGGCAAGATTACGCTCAGTAGTTTGCGATTGCTTTCTGAGTGACTGGCTCACATACCCCTGAAGTTACCGATGCGGCAAGAACCGCTACCAATTCTCGCACACATCACGTCACTCACGAGAGTATACTGGATTATGGAGAAAGACGCTAACCCCTAGGCCAGGTTTTCCCTATGTTTTCCCTATGATGTTCCCTAATTATATAGACTTGAATGGAGATGAGTCAAGAAACGACATCACAGCACTCGTTACATTCCCTAAGGTGCTCCATCCTCATCTGCAACAGCCAGCTAACAGTCCCAATACTAATGGTACCAGTAGCAGTCTCATTATATGTCCGTTTGGCCTGTCTCGGAGTTTTGATTGTCGGCCAGATCCCCTGGTCACTTCATACAGCACCATACCCTCCAGCCCGTGATGATCTGCCCATTGTTCTGCACTATACATACGATTCCAACGGGCCTTATCAAACACCAATACAGCACCAAGGGGTGCATGACCCAGCCAACCTGCCACAAGGGGTGCAGACCCAGCCAATCTGTTCGCCTGCTCGTTTGACACCACACCTAATTATTAGTTAGTGTTCAAGCTTATTTCTTCTCAAAGCACAACCACAAGAATGTCGACTGTCAGGGTCTAATTTATGTTATTAGTTTACGACTTCCATCTGTTTCTTGAAGATGTTTCTCTGTTTATGTTGCTCTCCGTTTATAATATTTTTTGCAATTTCTTCAGAACCATTTCCGCTACCAATAGACGTTTCACTACCTATCTAAACGTAGTGCACATAACATTATATGCTATGCATATCATTTTACCACTCTGGTCACTCACAGCAGCTGGCAACATTTTATTGGTGAATATGTCTTTCTTTCATGCAAAAGGCTACAACTACCATCACGATTAATTTTTTCTCATCATTAAAACGGCTTGTCAGGTGTTATGACTGTTTCAAGATAGGTGTATTGATTCACGTGTTTAAGAATGTTCGCATTTATTTGGATGTTTCTTGGCCATTATGATTTTGCCTTCTTTGGTTTTTACACAACCTTGTTGGTGTTCTTTTATTAGTCATATCATTAATTCTTATTTTACAATGATATGGTGCGTTGTTTGTTGTTTCAAGATACACGCAAGTTTCACAAAATTTTTTTTTCATTCTTTCTTTCTTTTTTTTTTTTTTTTTTTGGTGTTTTGTTAACGTAATTGTGAACATTTTCTTTTAATCTCTTCATATTGTGATTGTTTATTTATGTTGCCTCTTCTTTCTTTCTTTTTTTTTCACTACAAATAATAACATGTGTTCAGTCATCTAATTTTGGAAGCCTATCATCTTCAGGTTTGAGATTGTTGTTTCTGTCTGAGTTCTTCAGTATGTTCCATTCACCATTAACATCTGAAAATAGAATTTCTAGAATAAACAATGCAATAGATGTGTTATGTGCTTCTATGTTAAACATGACTTTTTATTTCTGTCCAATTCTTCAGTGCACAGAAATTTAATTTAATGCTTCTTTGTTCATATATAACCTGCTTTATCTTCTGATGAAATTTGAATATAGTTAATATGTAAGCATTAGAGTAGCCTGCATTTGGTTCAGTTTCTTCTAGTTTTAAAAATATGAATAAAATTTGGTGGAACTGCCGTAAAGCTGCGAAAATGTAAACAATATAAAATGACACAAAGTAGTGCAGCTTTACACAACAAAATTACGACACATACGAAAGGCTATACACATCTCGGAATTCTGAGGTAAGTAGGAACATTTTCCCCAATTTTCATTTTCTCTTCATTATTTTCAATTTTTCATCTTTTTAATTCTACTCGTCCTGTCGTTACGTCTCAATGTAGTCACAGGAGATTTTATCCGTGACTATATGTTGTGTTTTTATGTATGTGTTTGTTTGCTGATGAAGGCTAATCGCCCCAACGTCCTGTATGTGTCGTAATTCTGTTATGTAATGCTGCACTACTTTGTGTCATTTTTATATCGTTCTAGTTTTAAAGTATTACGAAATCGTCTGTCGACGAGAGTGAGTTGGAGACTCATTATGGCCAAACTTTTGTTTAGTTATAAAATTAAACATTACGCAATACTAACATAGTTAGAATCTGATTGTCACAGTGTCATATAAGCTTATCAGGTTACAACTAGTATAATATTGTTTTTGACAAGTCACCCCATCATAAATCGGGATAATAACTACTATATTATTCTATAATGTATGTGAAAGTTTTCTTTGGTCATTCACATCGATATAAGTTGTTTCCTTGCTGTACTGAGTTTTGTTTTGTATTTCTAATATGTGTAATTATGCTACGACGGCGTCGTCTAATTGTGGACTACTCGCCCATGGCAATATTCAGATGTATATGTTTCTTTGACATAGGCAGCATGCACAACATTGTAACTAATTATATAAATAAAAATTATATAAACATGCATGTTTTCTCATTCTCAAATATATACGGTAAACTAAGTTATTAATCAATTATCAGATACATCATTGGTTAGAAAATTCGAACTACCTAGGTGTCATCTTTGATCGCCGCCTGACACGAAAGACACAACTTGAGACAAATCGAACAAGAGCAAGACAAAAGAAAGTAATCATGAAAAATTTGGGTAGCACAATATGCGGAGCAGATAACACGATTTCACAGCTTTCTTTGGTGATGTGATGAGATGAGAGGAGTTGGAGAACATTGTGACAACTGCTAAGATCAATGTAAATAGAGGCAGCGGCAGACTAAGAGAAATGATGCTGGATAGACTGAGACTGTGGCATGGAGGAATATCATTAACAGAGTTGAACCAGTACACCAAAGATCACGATCTGTGGAGAGACATGAACGCCCACGCCTGCTAGCATATCACATGATGATGATAAAATGGACGATTTAATCCAGTCCTTACATACGGTATTGCAGTATGGGCAACATCAGCTTTGTCATACTTTAGCAAATTAATCTATGTCACAGAATGATGATAGTTTAGTGATTCCCCGATAAAATTAAATGTAACATTAATGGCAATATATGAGGAGGGATAACAATCGAGTCGTTCAATCTGAGAGAAGGATAAATGGAAGGTTATTGACCGAATATCAGATACAGGTGTTTGCCAGAGTCATTGACTGGCGATCTTATCGGACGAGTAACGGAGGCATGGATCAAAGAACTCTTTTGATGTGCAATCGAGTCGTTCAATCTGAGAGAAGGATAAATGGAAGGTTATTGACCGAATATCAGATACAGGTGTTTGCCAGGGTCATTGACTGGCGATCTTATCGGACGAGTAACGGAGGCATGGATCAAAGAACTCTTTTGATGTGCGTTGTGGGTATAATGCGGAACTCAGCGGAGAAACGAGGACGAACACGGCAATC
>JACEFZ010006624.1:0-11103 GCA_014155875.1 Cepaea nemoralis | reverse complement strand
ACGTATGGATGCCAGTTGTTCAGAAAGCCGTGGCAAACTACTGAACATAAACTAGCCAAGCGATCATAACAGCAAAAAAACAAAAAACGCTGGTGTAAAAAAGGATATGCAACTAACTTAACTTAGCATCATATATGAGGATATTGTCTCATGGTGTGAACAGGGTCTGTTATTTCTTTTTCTTCTGCCGCTTATCAAGCCCCACTGGAGCAAAGGCCTTTGTGGACTTGTTCATGATTGGTTGGAATTTGCAGCTAAAATGTTCTACCGGATGAGGTAGTCTGACACCGACCCTCCTTAGTTGCCTCTTACAACAAGCATGTTAGGTCACAGTTTCTATTCTTTACTTTCCTTATGGCCCCTGACAACACTTGTGTGTTACTTGACAACTTTTATTTACTGTCTGCACTCAGATAACCGGCTCTGTGGTGAAGGAGTTATTGACACAGTTCATAATCTCACATACCATGCTCGAAACACAGCAGTAGGCACTTTAGCAGCAGACTGCCTTACGTGGGTTGTTTTATATTTTATGAAATGGTATGGTTACTGGTCATTCAGAAAGCAATGACATACTACTAAACGTAAACTTGCCAAGAAAATATGAACGGCCAAAACATGCTGCGGTTGACTGCTATGTCCTGTAAAGGATAAACAACTAACTAACACTCAAATATATGCCAGTACTCTGAGACTATGTAGGCAGAAATTAATAGAGAGATACACCATCACAATATTGTGCTATAGATAACTGCCAGCCATTGATCACCCATTTTGTTAGCTACTGCTACGTGTAGTGCAGTTGTAATTTATACACAATAAGCCAAATATATAATGTGAGCTTAAACAGTGACTCTTTACCAAGTGTAAGCCACAGCCCAGACCAAAATGACCAATACCTAACATATTTCAAACGTTACTTTCTCCAAATTATGAATGTAAAACAATACCCACTTGAAGAGATTTACAAGAATGAATCAGCAACACAACTTCTGATTCAGTTGGTGAACATTGATACTTGTAATGATTTTCGAAGAAAGGGATACTGCTTGATATTTCAAGAGAGAGAATATTATTTGATATATGACAGTGGCACATATAATGAAATTGTCATCTCCCATTTGGGATGTAGTTGAAGTACGGTACATTGGAACATGAATGGTGCTTGTTACTCTCAACACGATATTACGTTTAGCACCATAAATAAATGCGATTATTAAATGCTCTTGTTATTATCATCATAGAACTATTAGCCTTAAGAGTTATATCAACCAATCATGATGTATGGAAGTGAATCATGGACAAGCAAGCAGCAAACTAGTGAGGAATTAGATGGAAGCTGCAGAAATATGATTTTACAGAAGAAAAATGAGAACACCATTGTCAGATAAAAAGTGTAATGAAGATATCTTGAAAGAAGTTAATTCATATAGACAGATGGTATCTTTGTATCATAAAAGGACTGTCCACATTTTTAGCCACATAATAAGAAGGGGGAAGCTGGGCTATGTTGTGACAATAGGAAAGTTGGAAGGGAGGAAAGGCTGGGAATGGGGATGAGAGAGACCACAAGAGAAGATGCTTGATAATTTGGCATCATGGTGTGGAAAAACATAAGAATCAGAAATGACTGGCAGTACACAAGTCAGAAAACTGGACAGACATGATGATCTACACTAAATTTGTACCAGAAGAAGAGCAAGAACCATTAGTAAACATTCTCTTTTCATTATCAGAGTAACACCCATTTTTTAACAAATCAGTGTTGGTTCCTTACATATTGTATACATAACCAAAGTAGATTTAGTCACAGCTGATAGTTTTCCTTTAATTATTTATTAGCCTATTCAGTCTTTTTAACTTTTACAGAATGACACCACCTTGACTACACCGTAAATATGGATACTGCTTCAGTTGATGATGATGATGTACAGATTGTGAAAGTGACTCCTTCAAAGGTATCATCTTTACTAATCAAAGGCAGTTTTTATCAATGAATTTGCGTAGTTATTTTTAGTAATCCATAAGGAGCAAAGTATCTTATGTAATAAATCACTTTCATTGAATGTCAGAAAGGTGGGTGTAAAAGGCGAGAGGTTGACTTTATTGCACTGGGTTTTATTAAATATAGCTTGGTCTCTTTCCACAGGGCGGCCTGCCGAAAGCATCACTCAAAGCACATACTCTCTAGCTCTATCTCAGACAGTATAGTTGTTCAGCTGTGTGGCAGTCAATCTTGAAATGTGAATGAACACGTTATTCATTTGTTTCTTGAAAGACTGTCTCATTCATTTTTCTGTCTGTCCATTATATTATGTACATTTTTCTCAGAAACAAAATTTCCACTGCCAGTAGATACTTCAGTTTTATATTTGTTTTAAAACGAAGTTTACAATATTTGTTCATATGTACATGTTTTGTTTTTGAAGGTGGTGTGTTTCTTATGCTTCATTTATTTACCAAAAGATTAAAGAGTACATAGTTTTGTTTGCTGTCAGTTTTTAATATCTTTTTATTCGAATAACTGAATGTGAATATTGTTTCATCATATAAAGGGAATTATGTGTCACTGTTGAGTTAGGCCTGTGACTCAGTGGATCATATTTCACTTTCTTGTCTTTTCCATGGTCTTTAAATGTCTCTAGTCTCCCAGTGAGGTAACACTTTTGTGTCTCTTAGTCTGGTCCCTACCCTTTGACCTGTCTGCCTTAGGAGACCATGGCACTACAATTATTGGGATCATTGGAGCACATATGCTGCTTCAAGGTGAATCCATAGGAGAGCACATTTGTTTCATTTCTTTGATTTCTTAAATAAAAATAAACGTTTTTATTTCAGAAACCAGCAGCCTGGGTGTCCTCTTCGTTTGGTGACTTTGGTTTTGAATCTCTTCCCTCTCAGAAATCATTTGTAGCTCCCAAAACAAGTGCAAAGTCCACTAATTCAAGAGAGAAAAGGATTCACAGGTAAGCATAAAAAGCACATCAGCTAACAACATTTGTACCCACATTTATCAGAAATGGGCGATTTTAATTTTTAAAATTGATTTTTAATAGTATGGTTACTATCATTTAATCCATCATATACTTGCACATTCATCCAGGCTGTCACATAAAGAGTGAGGCTATGAGTAAAATCAGCACGAGTTTAACACCAATTAAAGATATGAGGGTAAGTCAATGAGTAAGTCACAAATGGCTGTAGACAAATAACTAAGTATGATAACAACTTGAAACCAGTTTATTTTTATACATACATTGTCCCTTTATTTCTCAACATAATTTCCACCAACATTGATGCACTTATCCCATCATATTTATGAGTCCTCCCAAACTGGCTGCATAGAACTGCATGCTCTGTTTTTTAAATCACGTTTTCACTTCATATTCAACTTCGCCGCCACTCGTGAAATGTGGGTTTTCATTGGACTTAGCCCTTAGCGATTTCCCGTAAAGTGGTGCATAGCAGCTGGGTAGAAAAAGTTATGCGAGCGAGTCAATAAATAAGTCACACAGTTCTGTGGGATGGCAGGTAAATGAAAACAAAGCACGCAGTTCTATGCAGTCGGTTTGGGAGGACTGATAAAACAATGGGATAAATGCATCAATGTTGGTGGAAATTATGCTGAGAAATAAAGGGACAATGTATGTTTGAAAATAAACTAGTTTCAAGTTGTTATTATAGTTAGTTATTTTTCTATAGCCATTTGTGACTTACTTATTAACTTACCCTCGTAATAATACCCATGTTAGAAAGTATGGATTCTGGAGTACACACAATAAAATCCTTGTCAATGCTACATAGCTCTGGTTGTGCTGATATGACGATATCAAAAGTACCAAATGATAGTTTCACAATGTGATAAAAGTCCCTGGATCCTATCAACTCAAGGCTGTTTCATTGGTAAATGATACCATAAGAGTGTCAGTGCAAGGACAATGAACAGGAAATGCCATTTCTCTCAAAAGTAATATGCAGCTCCAAAAGTCCACTAGCCATGAGAGGAAAGGGTAATGTCACTCTGGGGGATTAATATCCTTGCTGGGATCCCATTGAGGACTGAATGAAAATGATAGAAAAAACTTCCAAAAATACTCAGAAACAGTCCCGGATTGGCTTGTTAAGTTATTTGGAAAAAGACTGAGTGGACTGTAAGAGTGTCAGTGATATGACAATGAATGGGAAATCCTGCTGTGACTGTGTCAGTGATAGGACAATGAATGGATAATCCTGTTGTGAGAGTGTAAATGAAATGGTTTAAAACTGGTAAAGCTGTGGAAGTAAACAATAGAAACATTTACACACTAGTTGTAGGACAGCTTTACAAAATAAAATAACGGAAAAACAGGATGAAGCTGTGACAATTCTTAATCAGCAAACAAGAAGAAGAAAACACAAACCTCATAGATGGCGCTGTACTGGCTACATTAGGCATAGTAAATAGAATGAATAAATAAACATGTGGTGATTATCTCAGACGGCTGGGCTTTCAGGTAGACCCTATCCTATAATGGGAGCCAGTGAATGTCTTATGGGAGTAAAGGCTTGATAGTGACCACATCACCCATTGAATGCCAGTTGGTCTAAAGACTATGGGTCCAGCAACATATTCCCTATGTGCCTTAAGGCAGTGTAAAAGGCTTCCTTTGCTTATTGTTTACCTATTTATCTCAGTGGCTGCAAATATATTTGGAGTCTCTGAAGGTAAATACCACACATTTATTACTTCAGTTCCATTTATTATGCTTTAATATAGTCACTGTAGAGTCTTTGCGTGGTTTATATATTGTTATTGTTTTCTTGTTTGTTGATGACGGCTGGTGCCTGCAGTGTCCTCTGTTTTTCATAGTTTTATTTTGTCAAGCTGCCTACACTAATGTTTTTCTCTTGTTTACTGTAAGTGCCAATGTGCTGGTAGGGGTATGCTGTAGCTACACTGGCAAATTAAGCTTCAATGCGTATCAGAATACACTGTACCACTACAGCTTTCCATGTGCAAAACCTGCCGAAACACATCTCTTTATTTTCTTCACAACAAGTTCATATAGCAACAAGTTCACTCTAGCAAATCCTACTTACAACTTGCAGTACTCGTTCACTACCGGCCCTCAGCCCGCTCAGCTACATCGCTGGCCTCGCCTCAGTGCGGTCGTGTGTTCACCGGCATGACGGAACAAACAAATACTTTCTCAGTGGAGGATTATACCCTGACCATTTAGCGTATAAGCCAGTGCACAGCCTGCCTGTATATGACTGGCACCTTGCCATCTTGACAGACAATAGTTTGTTACATATACATGTTTTAATGTTCCCTCAGAAATGGCCACTCTAGCATGGGATTTTGCCAATACAGTTCAGCATTTGCTAATCACAGGTTGATCCAGCCTAAAATGAATACGAGGAAATGTTCTGGGAAATAAAAGTAGTCAGTGAGATGTTGATCATATCACCATCAAGTGCCTTATTTGTTGCCCTGGTTGCTTCCATTTTTCAACAAAGCCAAATCATTATATATGTTGGAATTATTAACATTTACAACTGATGGGTTCTAGTACATTTGTATTAATTCTATGTATGTTATTGATTTATTAATTATACCATCTTTGTCAGGGTGAGAATAATTTTCTAAGACAATTTTTTTTTTAAATTTACTTAAATTTGAAAACACCATGGAAAGAGATACATTCATACATACATTCATTCATTATAAAAGTGCAGTTTGTTATTTGAGATGGCGAGACATGGGAAAGCATAACTGACCATGCCAGTTAGCAAGGTACTTAATGATGCTGATGGTGATGATTTAAGCATGCAGGAATTTAAAATAAAGTACATTACGGTAGTTCCCTTTATTTCTGAAAGTAGTAGATACTAATTAATAGTAGGTTAATTTTTTTACTTGCATTAAGTGTATTTCATTAGTTTGAGTTGTACAATTTCAGTTTCCCAGAGTTCAATTTACAAATTTGCAACAGAGAATAAACCACTGAAACGGTCAAGACAGCAACACACACAGCAGCCATGCAAGTTTATCAATAGTCAAACTGGAAAACCATTGAAACCAGCAGTCAGCAGTGAACTGTGGTCTGAGAAACATAAACCATTGACCAGGGTAATTTTTTTAAATCTTCTACTTCATGTTCTATTGATTCTAGTCTCATACTTCACCATCTAATTTTCTAGATAAAACTGGATAAAATAACCTGATAAATTAGTTAACACCAGTCAGCATTGAACTGTGGTCAGAGAAGCAGATCATTGCATTTTTGTATCTTCTAATTACTTCATGTCCCTTGGTTTCTAATCTCAAATATTATCATTAGTTTACATGGATAAAACAAACTGACAAACCATTGAAATCATCTGGTCAGAGAAAAATAAACTATTGAAACCATCTGATCAGATAAAAATAAACCATTCATCATCATTGTCTTCTTCCACTTTTGTCATCAAGTGTCGTGGGGAGAAATAGTTGATGTTCCAGCTCCCGATGAGTGGCACTGGATAGTGTCATTCTGTGTGGCTGAACAGTGTCTTTGATGTTATCAGTCCATTTTCTTCTTGGGAATCCTCTTGTTCTCATATCAGATCTTCTTTGATGTAACGGCAGTGCTAATAGTTGAGGTGTTGCATTCTAATTTAGACGGCTGAATGATTTGATCTTCTGCCTTTCAACATATGTGGCACAAGTTGTTGATCCCACTGTCTGTCTGATAACATCATTTCTTACTTAGTCTTGGATAGTTAAGTTGGCAACTCTTCTCAAGCATCTCATCTCACATGTGTTGATTTTGCATAAGTGTGATTTGGATAATGTCCAAGTTTGAGAGAGGGTTGGTGTAATTTTTGAATATGCTATTTATTATCTGTCATTTTGCAGACACATGTATGTTTGGATGTTTCAGTATGGATGATAGTTGATATATATGGGCACTTTCTTTTTTACATCTGATTACGATTTCTCTACTCTGCCATCTTCTGTGATCATACTTCCTAGATAATAAAACTCTTTAACCATGTTTCAGCGGTATACTATTTATCAGTAAATAAAATTCTTTAACCATGTTTCAGAGGTGTACTATTTATCAGTATATTTAGTTGACCAGAATATCTGCTAACCTGCATCAAAATAAACCATTGTCCACTGTTAATCTTTTATCTTCTGCTGCTTACTTTACTTTCCATGATTTCCAGCCTTGGGCTTCGTCATCTATTTTCGAGGATAAAACAAACTGGCAAACCATTGAAAACAGCAGTTAGCGGTTAACTGTGGTCAGAGAAACCTATTTCCTGCACATTCCATGGTTTCTAGCCTCAGACTTTACCATCTGTTTTCTTGGATAAAATATATTCCTTGGAGACCCTGCTTCGTTCTCCACAGTTTGCTTTTAAATGTGGCCAGAACAGATGTTGAGCCTTTTGATAGAGGAGACTGATTTGAAGGATGCAATCTGGAGTATGAGGATTAGTCTCACACATGCTTTTGGGGATATGTGACGGAAGAAGATGATACAGGTGTGCTCACAGATGGCATTGACATGTGTGTAGTCTAAAGAAAATTGTTTGTTTATGATGTAGGTGTCATATAATCCTCTGTCCAACGACTTTATGTCATTTTTATGAGGTGTCATATAATCCACTGCCCAATGGCTATGTGGATTATATTGATTGATCTACTGCTTCTCATTTTGATGTGTGATTATTCTCTTTCTTTTTCTGCCCTTGAGATGGAGCTTAGGCCCTCAACCAACTCAAGCCAAGCCCTTTGTAAGTTTGTTCATGATTGGTTGAATTTTGTAGCCTAAGTTGTCTACAGGATGAGGTCGCCTGTCTCACACCAACCCTCCTTTGTTGTCTCTTATGACATGCATCTCATTTTACAGTGTTACTATTCTTTGCTTTCCTTATGGGCTCCTTTAACACTTGAGCTGCGTGACTGTTTTCAACTAATTCTCATTTTTCAGCACACTTTTAATCAAATCTTGAGCACATTATTGAAAACTGTCTTTGTTATATATAATCTATGGAATAATAATGTTAACTGTCATGTTTATAATGTTTTTCCTTAGCACTTTTCAATGTATGTATGTTGCCCTTGATAATTGCCACACCTGTGTGTTTCCATGTATCCAACACGTAGCATTGACAAAGCAAGAAGCATTGAAACCCATCAATATTGTCACCTGAAGAGGGTCAGTTTGTGTTTGGATATTCATCTCAGAATATCTTCAGCCACGAAAACGCAATCAGCTGTGAGCAAGTCTTCAGAAAAAAGAACAACACAAATCAGACAGACTTGGTTGGGGATCTATGCTTCATGAAGAGCATTAAAGAAAAAAAGTTCTTTTTTGTTTTTTTATCTTTTGTTCGCTGGCTTTTACTCAAGCGTAGTCCATAAATGTGCTGCTACTTGTAGTGCACTGAAATTATTTTTGCATGTGGATTGGGCTTTCTCTATTACCAATGTCCCTCGCCATCAGGTGAACCCACTCTAACTTAAGAGGTAGTGGTACTTTACGTCCCCAAGTAAAGAACGAGAAGTCAACACTTTAGTCTAACTGTCCAGTGTGGGGGTTGAACCTGCAACCTCAGCATCAGCACACCAGATGTTTAAGAACAAGCACTCTTAACAGAAAGTTGATAACAATGTTAAGGATGTAAAGTTTTAAAGTATTGTTTCCACTGTGCAGGAAGATTTAGCTCTTCATAAAAAGAAGATTGAAGTAATTGCAGACTGGCTGGCAGAAAACTCAGAACGTGTCACAAAGGTATTTAATGCTATTTCAGTGTCCTTTGAATTTTAATTTTTGTTGTGTGCATAAAAAATGTAATTAACCCTTAGCGTTAAAATAAAAAGTCAGAATTTGATCTCATTTAGATCAATTAAGAGGCTCGACAATGGCATGGAAGTTCAAAAGGATTTTAAAGGCAAAAGGATCAACTTCATTGCCGTTGTGTTTTATCCTTTATGGCCTGGTCTCTTTCCTGCTGAAAATGTTGCACAAAGCACAAACTCTATAGCACTAGCGATGACCACCAGGTGTCTCCAAAAAAATTGCACCTGTGAACTGAATGATGGAACGAACCCATCGAGCGCGAGGCAGGTCTCTTGACCACTTTGCCATGGAGACCCTCTGCTAGAAACACACAAACACAATTAAAGACAATATAGCTTGACTATATAACATAGATATATTGTATTTCTGCATAACATCTGCCACCATCTGTAATTAATTGTCCAAGGTTGCTAAAAAATTGACTCATTCCAGTGTCATTTCATTCACTGTAATTTTCAAAATTGGCTGGATATTACCTATGTTGATAATTATAGTTTTTATTTTCTTTATATTTATGGCCAATGACTTGGTCTTAGCTTATTGAGGAGTTAAAAAGAAAATTTGTGTTTTACATTAAATAGTAAACAATGGTAAAATATTTACCATCTAGATAGCATTCGACAGTTACATTGAATAAGATAGACAGCTATTGAACACCATACAAATAGGGTTGTTCTGGTTTAGTCATGATATGAGACATAGAGGTCTATTACTCAAAATTCTAGAGAGTGCAAGACCCAGGTTAAGAGATATCCGAGGACAAACCACACCATACAAACATGTAATGATATTGGGACACAGACTTATTCTGATCTGTAGGAAATTTCTAAGAATAGGAGTGTGCAGGGATATATCAGATGGCTTTAACATCAGTCTTTGGACTGACTTGTCTTCTGAATGCATGAAAGATTAATTGAAGAGATTTTCTTAATTAACAAAAACTGTTTCTCCCCTAGGGAGCCACAGTAGCGCAACAGTTTGCACGCTTGCCTACTAGCTTAGTGGTTAAATGTTCAGATCCCTTTAGAGGTGGGGATGTTTTTACTCCTTGACCTTAACACCCAGGTTAGCTCACCCTAAACTGGGTACTAGAACATTTCCTAGCAAGTAAAGTCAGCTGTCTTTATATCACCCATTGAGTGCTGATTGTTCTAAACATATTGGGGTAACACATATTTACAGTAAGCTTTATGGTATGAAAAGGAATCCTTAACTTTCTAAAAACTTTCTATTTTACTGGTTCTGTAAATGGAGAGTTGATTGAAATTACTGCATAGACTGTGATAACCAACGCTTTGCAAATGATTGGTATTATCTTACCTTAGCATTATTATAAATATCTAGATGGAAGGAAACTGAAGGAATGATAACAACCTCAGAAGCCATACTCATGCGAGAAAAATAGCACCAGTATAAAATAGAAGAAGAAATGATGATGTAGAATGTGTGCTTAAGGAGTTCATCATTATGGAACAGGTCCTTTGCAGAATGGCACTCTCATCACAGCCCACCAATATGCTTCTCAGTATCTTGCCATTTCTTCTACCTCATGCCCAAGCTGTCTGCGGTGCTCAATGAGTTTCATTGCTCCAGTATTTAGTAGAAGAATAATTGATGATGTAGAAAGTATGCTCAATAATTGAGCATTGGTTGGTTAGTTGTGCAGATTATAATTATTGTAACAATCAGTTACATTGATTAGTTAATTGTGCAGATTATAATTATTGTAACAATCAGTTACATTGATTTGTTAGTTGTGAAGATTATAATTATTGTAACAATCAGTTACATTGATTAGTTAATTGTGCAGATTATAATTATTGTAACAATCAGTTACATTGATTAGTTAATTGTGCAGATTATAATTATTGTAACAATCAGTTACATTGATTTGTTAGTTGTGCAGATTATAATTATTGTAATACTCAGTTACATTGATTTGTTAGTTGTGCAGATTATAATTATTGTAGCAATCAGTTACATTGATTTGTTAATTGTGAAGATTATAATTATTGTAACAATCAGTTACATTGATTTGTTAGTTGTGCAGCTTATAATTATTTTCCTTGATTGTTTTCTCTGAGCTAGTTTAACTTACAGCATCAAGCTAAGAAGAGATATATGAGAGCTTTGGTGTGTGCTTCATTCATGGTGATATTCACAGCCTCAGCTATTCCATTAATAATTATGTGCAGTTATGTCATTTTACCATTTCTAATGTATCAAAATGCTAGAGTAAAGTATTGGCTTGTAATAATCTTTATGT
>JACEFZ010006622.1:0-43695 GCA_014155875.1 Cepaea nemoralis | reverse complement strand
TTTACAACAATTTAACGGACGCTTATTTCATATTAACACCAACGGCGAATGCTGAGTGTTACTGCATAACACTGCAGAAACTGAGATCCAGGCACTAAGCATCTCGCGCCATTCAGAACAAATAGCGCGAAATGCTTAGTGCCGGCCCGGTATAGCCAGTAGATCAACTATAACGTCTAACAATGAAATCACGGCTACTAACATGGCGGACAGTAGTTACTTATACTGGACGTTTACCCAGCTCGAGTAGCCACTGAGAGTCGCCATACGGTTAACTTAAACTCTGGACGAGTCCATTTTCGTATTGCCCCCCTTAACAATCGAATTGCCCCCCTGTGAGGCGTGGGCCCCACGTTGGGAAACACCGATTTAGACCGTTGTTCATTATTTAGCCGGAATATGTTTTCCATTGTCTAGATTGACTTAAGAAAAGTGCAACCCTTAAAGTGTGACATTTTGTCTGTGAAAAGTCATTATGGGTCCATAGAGATAATTTGTGTCTGGAAAACAAATTGTGTTTGTTTAATAGATTCCGTGCCAAACAAAATGAAGGTTTGAAAAAACAAAAATGTATGAGGAAAATGGGAAGTAGGGGTATGACAGTTGTTAATATGGTAGCTGACATGTTGTATTAAATACCAAATTAAAGGGGGTTTCATGGGGAAAACTACTGCTCATGGCAGATACGGGAACCAGATCGTTGGAAGTACCGATCCTGCTTTCACTTGCAACATATGGTGTGGTTAATGAACAGATCATTCTCATTGCACATCGAACTACTAGCCCAAATGTACTCAGGTCCCCCTCTGCGTATTGCACATTGAACTACTAGCCCAAATGTACTCAGACCCCCTCCTCAGTACCCCCCTCTGTATATTGCACATCGAATTGCTAGCCCAAATGTAACTCAGATCCCCTCCTCAGTATCTCCCTCTGTGTATTGCACATCGAACTACTAGCCCAAATGTACTCAGACTCCCTCCTTAGTATCTCCCTCTGCGTATTGCACATCGAACTACTAGCCCAAATGTACTCAGACTCCCTCCTTAGTATCTCCCTCTGCGTATTGCACATCGAACTACTAGCCCAAATGTACTCAGACTCCCTCCTTAGTATCTCCCTCTGCGTATTGCACATCGAACTACTAGCCCAAATGTACTCAGACTCCCTCCTTAGTGTCTCCCTCTGCGTATTGCACATCGAGCTACTAGCCCAAATGTACTCAGACTCCCTCCTTAGTATCTCCCTCTGCGTATTGCACATCGAACTACTAGCCCAAATGTACTCAGACTCCCTCCTTAGTATCTCCCTCTGCGTATTGCACATCGAGCTACTAGCCCAAATGTACTCAGACTCCCTCCTTAGTATCTCCCTCTGCGTATTGCACATCGAGCTACTAGCCCAAATGTACTCAGACTCCCTACTCAGTATCTCCCTCTGCGTATTGCACATCGAACTACTAGCCCAAATGTACTCAGACTCCCTCCTTAGTATCTCCCTCTGCGTATTGCACATCGAACTACTAGCCCAAATGTACTCAGACTCCCTCCTTAGCATCTCCCTCTGCGTATTGCACATAGAACTACTAGCCCAAATGTACTCAGACTCCCTCCTTAGTATCTCCCTCTGCGTATTGCACATCGAGCTACTAGCCCAAATGTACTCAGACTCCCTACTCAGTATCTCCCTCAGCGTGTAGCGACTGACGACACCAGTTCTGTTTTACTAGACTATTCTTCTATGGTTCCTCGCGTGGCGCTTTTGTCTAGCTCCACCACATTTGACTTAATCTTCTTGCTGTCTGGTGAAAATTGCAAAATCACACCCATCCCTCGAGTCATTTACTCCGTCCTGCCTTCCGGGGGATTCAGGATGCCAGCCTGGTCCACTGCCCCTCATCTCCTCACAACAGCCTAAGCCCACAAACCTATCTTCCTGTTCGTTTCCTTTCGTTTCCTGTTACACCCGCGTGCCCTGGCACATAAATAAAACAGGTATTAGTTCGTCTTAACCTCATCAGAGAATCAAGTGATTGCCATCTTGTCCAGCCCATGTCGATCTTCCTGAGTACACTTATTGAATCGGCAGAGAAAACATGTATGGGAGCATGTTCGTGTCTCCAACTACTGCTAGTCTCCAAATTTGCTACTGCCATTGTTACTGCCATGACCTCCATATGGTGTAGTGAGTCTTACACCTCGAGTCTCTAACGCAGCCTTCTAATTTTGTGAGTCTGCACTTCTACAAACCGGTTCTGTGGCGTTGGAGTTAGGGCACAATTCGTATTCCCGCATACCGCAATCGAAACACAGCTGTGAAGGTTTTTTGTTTTTTTTTGGGCAGCAGATAGCTTTGCGTTGGTTTTCATACAATGGTATGAGTGCCGGTCGTTCAGATATCAATGGCAAATACAGAACGTAAACTTGCCAAGACATCACAAACAGAAAAAACTGTTGAGGTTGACTGCGACGTCCTGTAAAGGATATTTAACTAACGTAACTTAAGTAAACACTTCTACAATGTGGGGCGCAAAGAATGTGACGTTCCTGAGTCCAGTGAGCACACGTATCATATTGTATAGGCGCGCTGGTTACATGGCAACCCCAATACATGCCCGACAAGACTTCCCCTACTTCGCTGAACGGATGGATGACATCTGGTCCTCAGCAACGAATCTTCGAGACAAATATGGGGAAACCATTGAAGACCCCAAGAGAACCACCCTGTTTGTGACTCATGCCTGAACAGACGATTAGTAACCGTTGACCGCTGAGGAAGAAGGGTATATGGTACTCTCCCCCACCCCCATATTTTACAGATCTGTCGGCATTCGATGGGTCGTGGTTAATATCACGCCGGCCGCCATTACTTCTCAGTACATTTTCTGGGACGCAGAGGTGTTTCCAAGGCACCAGGGTCAGGTTTTATACTGGCCAAGACCTACTAACACGCCCTAGTCGTGTGTCTTGGCCAATAGGTCCCTTCGGGGTCCTGGCTAACGTAGTAGGATCGCTGATTCTTCCGAAGTCGGAGAGTATCTGCCTGCACGGCGAGGAACCACCAGTCTGCACACCAATAAGCCAGACATGGGACGACGGATACTCACGCAAACCTTAGTCCGGTATGACATCACACTGATGTTGGACAACAGGATGTCTTCATCCGCCATACAGGACTTCACGCTGGAGTTCACAGCCAGTGAACGCAAGCAAGCAAGTACATTTTCTGCGACCCATTTCATTTAGGCTTGGCCGATGTGGATGTCCAAATCAATTAAAAAGAAGAAAAAAAAGCCTTCAGTAAGATAGAGATTCGAACACGTAACTACCAGATCGGCAGGAGAGCGTGCTGGCCACTGCGCTATCGAAGCTCCCAAAACTCTACTAAAATAAAATTTTGTTGCGTATCTTGTGACTGGTACCATTATTATTGGAACTCTGTTGTTGCAGTCAACACCAGCATTTTTCAGCAGCTGTTGATGTACTAGGCAAGTGTTACGTTCAGTAGTTTTCCATTGCTTTCTGAACGTCCGTCCCCCATACCAGCACGTTATAACACACGGTCTGCTGCACAAATCGATGGCAGCTGAGCTTCGAACGCCTGATACCCGGTTCACGAACCGCGTTCGCAAGCCTTTAGCCACGGATCCGGCGACAAAACTCTGCTAGAGCAGCCCAAATGAATGCCAGCAAACTCAAAGCTTCGAAAGAGGCTCAAACATCAAGATATTTCCTTTCCGCAGAGCGGTCTGCCAAAGCGTCGCATAGAGCACGAACTCTATGGCTCCAGCAACGACCCCCAGGAGTCTCTTGAAAAATTGCACTCGAGAGCCGAACACACTATACTTAAAATCAGAAAACCTACCTACATGTGAATATTTATAGCACGTGTGTTTGTAATATACATATATTTTGATCCTCATGTGCGCAACAGAGTTCATGCACTATGCTGAGATTCTCCTTGTGTAATTTATGGGAGGAGACTGAGGCCATTAAGAGATATCCGTGTGCAATTAAGGTGATCCTTGATTGACAGAGAAAAAGTGTGTTCAGCAGCCGTTCAGGGCTATTATTGTGATATATAAGATCTATATTTATATCAGGTCATGGATTTTATTCGCACCCAAGCGGGGTAACCATCTCCACGGCTGGCTTTGTACTAAGAGACAAAAGAAGTACTGGGGGTTCACAGCCAAGGTTAATGTATTGTGTTTAATGCAGGAGAGTTTGGCGTAAGATACCGTGACATCTAGTCTCAGTTAATGCGTGGTGTTTAGTGCAGGAGAATTTGGCATAAGATACCACGACATCTAGACTCAGTTAATGTGTGGTGTTTAGTGCAGGAGAGTTTGACGTAAGATACCGCGACATCTAGTCTCAGTTAATGTGTGGTGTTTAGTGCAGGAGAGTTTGACGTAAGATACCGCGACATCCAGTCTCAGTTAATGTGTGGTGTTTAGTGCAGGATAGTTTGACGTAAGATACCACGACATCTAGTCTCAGTTAATGTGTGGTGTTTAGTGCAGGATAGTTTGGCATAAGATACCACATCTAATCTCAGTTAATGTGTGGTGTTTAGTGCATGAGAGTTTGGCGTAAGATACCACGACATCTAGTCTCAGTTAATGTGTGGTGTTTAGTGCGGGAGAGTTTGGCGTAAGATACAATGACACCACGACATCTAATCTCAGAATGGAGGTGGGGGACGCCACTGGGGAGTTGTGCTAGGTAAAGAAGAAACAGCACAAACATGTCGTGATTGTAAGGGACTTACAGAGCATGCTGAGAATGGTGAAGATAGGCATGCTGCGTGTAGAGTGACGTACTTCAATTCCAAAAATCAAAGATAGGGGGTATACGTTGAATATTTTCCCTATGACATGCTGGTTGGCTGGGAAACGAACAGGTGGACAGATTGACTGGGTTGGCAAGCTGAGTGGAGTATTGGTGCGCGATAAGGCAGATGTTGTCAGGGCTCTTTGTGATCACGTGAACAGTGTCGAAGAATAGATAAATCAACATGGCCCGGAGAGAATGATGCAGCAGGGAGACGGAAACTTAATAAGATTGTGACTGGTACCATTATTATTGGAACTCTGGTGGTTGTTGAAGATGAGGGCGCATGGGAGTGTCCTAATTCCCGTGATGACGGTTCTTGACTCAACTCACTTCATTGTCCAGTATTTGGATATATAGTGTCTCCATTTATTTCAGATATAAACGTTTATATTTGTCCATTATTAGAATATACAGCGTGTGCAGTTATTTGAGATAATGGATT
The DNA here is from genome assembly GCA_014155875.1 of Cepaea nemoralis. NCBI lineage: Eukaryota > Metazoa > Mollusca > Gastropoda > Stylommatophora > Helicidae > Cepaea > Cepaea nemoralis. The sequence continues at coordinate 38,415 of JACEFZ010006622.1, read as the reverse complement.
TTCTATTTGTTCATTATTAGAATATACAGTGTATATAGTAATTTGAGATAATGGATTGTCTATTATAGTAATTTGAGATAATGGATTGGCTATGTCTACTACTGGGAGATATAGTGTCTGTTTTTATTTCAGATAATGGATTTGCTATTTTTCCATTATCGTGTTACATAATTCCTCAGGTTAATTCAGATAATGGATTTTCAACTTGTCCTTCGCAGACTAGCTAGATCCTCGTTGCTCGATGAGATATTGGTTCATGATAAGGCAGATGTGGTCGGGGCCCTTTTTGGGATCGTGTGTATAATGGGGGAAAACAGATAGATCATAACGGCCTGGAGAGAATTGTGTTGCTGGAAGTGACCAGCAGATCTTGGCGACACTCGGGACTCAGATGGATACATAATCAGAATTGTTACTGGTACCATTAGTATTGGGACTCTTCGCTGGCTGTTGCAGATGAGGACGGAGGCTCTAATTTGAATGTCCCTGGGTGCCTGTGATGTCTGTTTTTGACTCAACTCAATTCAACGTGTCCATTATTGCGATATATAGGATTTCAGAAAATGGATGTTCTGTATGTGTCCATGTATGTTTTCCAAACAAATATGATACTTATTACTGAGTTATGTACCTTCGAGGAGCCGGCTCCGCGGTGAAGGAGTTTACTTACACAGTTCGTAATCCCACATACCCGCATTCGAAACACAGCTCCGGGCGATTTGGCAGCAGACCGCCTTAGCGATGAATTTTTACAAAATGGTATGGGTGACGTTCGTTCAGAAAGGAAAGCAATGGCGAATTGCTGAACGTAAACTTGCCAAGAGATAAAAACATCAACAAATAATGTTGATTGCGACGTCCTGTAAAGGATATGCAACTAACTTTTTTTTTAAACCTTTGATGGTACTTATGTCTGAAATTAACGATCTACCAATAGTAACAAGGGGCAATAAAACATTGTGATGATCCTCATACAAGCTACAGTACTGAGTTGATTAATTCCCCTCAATCATATCTTTGAGCTGTCATCTAGTCACAACTAGCACATAAAAAGGTTATTTGCATGTCCTTTACAAGACGACCCAGTCAACCCCAGCATTTTTTTTTTTTTTTGGCTATTTGTGATTTCTTGGCAAGTTTACGTTCAGTAGTTTGCCATTGCTTTCTGAATGACTGGCACACAGACCTTTGCATGAAAACCAACACAAGGCGGCATGCTGCCAAATCGCCCGCAGCTGTGTTTAGAACGCCGTATGCGGGATTACGCGCGTAACACATTCGCCACAGAAAGGGCGGTTGGCGCACATAAATGCATAATTTGTCAGTAGCAATTGAAGGTGAGGCGACCGTGCGTTACTGGGGGACCCAACCGAGAAGACAGATAAGTAGTACTGTAGACCTACTGTGTGCATTTCTTAAAAGTCGACTAAAGAGGGTTGGTCTAAAACTGACTGAGTAAAGGATAGGAACAATGTAGATCTTCTGTGTGCTTGTCCTAAAAGTCGACTAAAGAGGGTTGGTCTGACTCAGCCTGGTTGTCTCACATTATAGAGAAAGGTCAGAAACCAACCATGAATTGGCCTAACAAAGGTATGACATGCGTGGCTGGGGGACTATTTTCCACTTAGAGATGCTAGGGCAAAAGAAGAAGGGGAACTTAAATTGAGAGCGGAGTGGCAGAATATCTTACAGGTTTGACATACAACTCTTACTTCAGCAAACCAGGTAGAGTTCATCGGCTGGAATATTGAATTTTACAAAATAAGAAAACGGTTAGTGGATTATTTGAAGTCCAGCATTATCGGACAAGGGCCAAAACACTTTAGGAAGACGTGTGTAGATGTTAAAAGTATGCAACAAAAGAATATTTAGAGAATGTGTGATTCAATTATGTAACAAAAGAATATATATATATAGTATATATATATATATATATATAATATATATATATATATATATATATATATATATATACTCTAGCTGACCCGGCCCGGCTTCGCCCAGACCCTGGTGGGGAGCATCTCATTTAATTCATATAAGTAGTCATATAAGTTCTCGTTCCCGTTACCGACTATCTGTCTGTCTGTCTGTCTATCTGTCTGTCTGTCTGTCTGACCCGGCCCGTCTTCGCCCAGACCCTGATGGGGGAGAATCTCATTTAATTCATATAAGTAGTCATATAAGTTCCCGTTCCCGACTGTCTGTCTGTCTGTCTGTCTGTCTATCTATCTATCTGTCTGTCTGTCTGACCCGGCCCAGCCCATGGTGGAGAGCATCTCATTTAAATTATATAAGTAGTCATATAAGATCCCGTTCCCGACTATCTGTCTGACTGTCTGTCTGTCTTGGGTAAATGGAGGAGGGAGGAGGAAGAGGGAGGTGGAGGAGGGAAGAGGAGGGAGGAGGAGGGAGGAGACAGGAGGAGTAGGGAGGAATAGGAGGGAGGAGGAGGGATTAGGAGGAGGAGGGAGGAGTAGTGTGGAGGAGGAGGCGAGGAGGAGGGAGGAGGAAGAGGGAGGAGGAGGGAGAAGGAGAACGCAGGAGGAGAAGGGAGCAGGAGGAGGAGAGGGAGGAGGAGGGAGGAGGAGGAGAGAGTAGGAGGAGGGAGGAGGCGGAGGGAGAAGGAAGAGGGAGGAGGAAGAGGGAGAAGGAGGAGGGAGAAGGAGGAGAAGGAGGGGGAGGAGGAGGGAGGAGGAGGAATGTGAAGGGAGGAGGAGGGAGGAGGGAGGAGGTAGAGGGAGGAGGAGGAGGAGGAGGGAGGCGGAGAGAGGAGGAGGAGGGAGGAAGAGGGAGGAGGAGGAATGTGAAGGGAGGAGGAGGGAGGAGGTAGAGGAGGAGGAGGGAGGAGGAGGAGGTAGAGGGAGGAGGAGAGGGAGGAGGCGGAGAGGGAGGAGGGGGAGGAGGGAGGAGGGAGGAAGAAGGAGGAGGAGGAGGAGGAGTGATGAGGAGGAGGGAGGAGGAGAGAGGAGGAGGAGGAGGAGGAGGAGGGAGGAGGAGGAAGAGGGAGGAGGAGGAATGTGAAGGGAGGAGGAGGGAGGAGGTAGAGGGAGGAGGAGGGAGGAGGAGGAGGGAGGAGGAGGAGGGAGGAGGAGGAGGAGAGGGAGGAGAGGAAGGAGGGAGGGAGGAGGAGGGAGGAAGAAGGAGGAGGAGGGAGAAGGAGGGATGAGGAGGAGGGAGGAGGAGGGAAGAGGGAGGAGGAGGAACGTGAAGGGAGGAGGAGGTAGAGGGAGGAGGAGGAGGAGGAGGAGGAGGGAGGAGGAGGGATGAGGAGGAGGAAGAGGGAGGAGGAGGAATGTGAGGAGGAGGAGGAGGAGGTGGAGGGAGGAGGTTAGAGGGAGGAGGAGGAGTGAGGAGGAGGAGAGGGAGGAGGAGGAAGGAGGAGGAGGAGGGAGGAAGAAGGAGGAGGAGGGAGAAGGAGGGATGAGGAGGAGGAGGGAGGAAGAGGAGGAGGAGGAAGAGGGAGGAGGAAGGAATGTGAAGGGAGGAGGAGGGATAGGGAGGAGGGAAGAGGAAGAGGGTAGGAGGAAGAGTGGAGAGGAGGAGGGAGGATGTAGAGTGAGGAGGATGAGAGGAAAAGGGAGGAGGGAGGAGGAGAGAGGAGGAGGAGGTAGGAGGAGGAGGAAGAGGGAGGAGGAGGGAGGAGAAGGAAGGAGGAGGAAGAAGGAGGAGGAAGAGGGAGGAGGAGGATGGAGGAGGGAGAGGGAGGAAGAGGGAGGAGGAGGAAGGAGGAAGAGGGACGAGGAGGATGGAGGAGGGAGAGGGAGGAGGGGAAGAGGAAGAGGGTAGGAGGAGGAGGGGAGAGGAGGAGAAGGAGGGAGGAGGAGAAGGTGGAGGAGGGAGGAGGAGGGGTTAGGAGGAGGGAGGAGGCAGAGGGAGAAGAAGGAAGGAGGAGGAGGAAGGAGGGAAGGGAAGGAGGGAGAATGAGGAGGGGAGGAAGGAAAGGGAGGTGGAAGAGGAGGAGGAGGGAGGAGGAAAGAGGTAGGGGGAGGAGGAGGTAGAGGGAGGAGGAGGAGGAAAGAAAGAGAGGAGGAAGAGGAGGAGAAGGGAGGAGGAGGGTGGAGGGAGGAGGAGGAGGTAGAGGGAGGAGGAGGGAGGAGGTAGGAGGAGGAAGAGGGAAGAGGGAGAAGAAGGGAGAAGGAGGAGTGAGGATGATGAGGGAGGAGGCAGGAGGAGGAGGAGGGAGGCAGGAGGAGGAGGAGGGATAAGGAGGGAGAGGGAGGAGGATGGAAGATGAGGGAGGAGGCGGAGGAGTAGGAGGGAGGAGGATGGAGGAGGAGGGGAGAGGAAGAGGGAGAAGGAAGAGGGAGAAGGAGGAGGGAGTCGGGAGAGGATTGAGAGGGAGGAAGAAGAGGAGGAGGGTGGAGGGAGGAGGTAGAGGGAGGAGGAGGGAGGAGAAGAGAGGAGGAGAGAGTTCGCCATTCCGAATTCATACTCGTCTAGTTCTTCCCTTCTACACGACTGTAGATAACTTCCTTACACATAAAAAGATGAATTGTTATTGATATTGCCGTGGCATGGAGGAATATCAGCAGCAGAGTTGATCCGAAAAACCAAAGACTGAGATCTACGGAGAGCCATGAACGCCTACGCCAGCCGGCACGGCACTTGATGATGATGATTGCCGTGTGACGATTATGTGTAGTCAAGTCATTTTCTTCCCTTTCCCTAGCGTTTTGGTTCGGGGATTCTTTCATCATCATCATCATATATTTACGTACGTATTTTGGGAGGGGGAGGAGGGAGGAGGAGGAAGAAGAAAAAAAAACTATGACAGTTGACAGCTCTGGAATGAAAGGAAGGCGTGTAGAAAATTTCATCTCAATCGGATGGGCCGTTCGCGAACAAATAAAGGACATACATATTTACATACATACATATATACATACATATTTACATACATACACTTTGTTTTATAGATATATATATATATATATATAGAGAGAGAGAGAGAGAGAGAGAGAGAGAGAGAGAGAGAGAGAGAGAGAGAGAGAGAGAGAGAGAGAGAGAGAGAGAGAGAGAGAGAGAGAGAGAGAGAGAGAGAGAGAGAGAGAGAGAGAGAGTGATTCAATTATGTACCAAAAGAATATTTATAGAATGTGTGATTCAAGTATGCATCAAAAGAATACATATAGAATATGTGATTTAAGTATGCAACAAAAGAATATTTATAGAATGTGTAATTCAAATATGCAACACAACATAATTACAGAATGTGTGATTCAAATATGCAACACAACATAATTACAGAATGTGTGATTCAAATATGCAACACAACATAATTACAGAATGTGTGATTCAAATATGCAACACAACATAATTACAGAATGTGTGATTCAAATATGCAACACAACATAATTACAGAATGTGTGATTCAAATATGCAACACAACATAATTACAGAATGTGTGATTCAAATATGCAACACAACATAATTACAGAATGTGTGATTCAAGTATGCAACAAAAGAATATTTATAAAATTTGGGTGATTTAAGTATGCAACAAAAGAATATTCATAGAATGTGGGTGATTTAAGTATGTAGCAAAAAATATTTACATAATGTGCAATTCAAATAAATGCACAGCTGGATCACTGAAGTGGTATAAAGCTTGTACACTGTTCAGATTCTTCTTATGTGAAACTGCGGGATGACACTGGGACACTTATCGAGATATCTATGGGATATTCAAGTGACCAAACCAAATCATATATCAAATGGAACAGATTTTTCAAAATCAAAATAATAAGATCTCAGAAAAACATTGTACAAAAAACAATTCACAGAGTCATATCCCAACACTCTACTATAGAATAAGCGGGTGTGTTAATATAATGGTCAGGACATTAGGCTGACAATGGCATGAGTGCGGTGTGAGGAGGGTTCAATGTCAGCTCTTGTTATTCGCTACGGGAGAGAAAGACTGACCACTTAACATTCCATGCACTCAGGCCTGCACAATGTGAGTGTCTTAACGCTTTATGTACCTACAGGTGTCTGCTAGGGGACGTGTTTTTTTACTACAGAATAGAATGCATGAAGCAAGGGCAGCATGGCTGAATGGATAAGAACGCACATCCTTACACATCCCGTGTGCTATACCGAGGTAAGGGGTTCAACCCCTACATCGGACAGTTGGACTAAAATGATGACTTCTTGTCCTTGACTTTGGGACGTAAATTACAAGTACTTCTGAAGTCGGAGTGTGTTCACCTGATGGCGATGGATACTTGTAACAGGGAAAGCTAATCCACATGTAAAGTTTGGTCCAGTGCTACTTGAAGTATGTATGGTCTACGCTTGAGTTCAAAGCAAGTCTGCGCTCACAAAAATGAAACTAAAGAATCATTAAAGTGGAACTGGTGGAGGAAACTAAACACATTCTACAGAATTAAGAAATGAGGAATAGATGCTGGCACTAGACTGGAGACAATGAGGAATAGATGTTGACACTGGACTGGACACAATGAGGAATAGATGCTGGCACTGGACTGGACACAATGAGGAATACATGCTGACACTGGACTGGACACAATGAGGAATAGATGCTGACACTGGACTGGACACAATGAGGAATAGATGCTGACACTGGACTGGACACAATGAGGAATAGATGCTGACACTGGACAGGACACAATGAGGAATAGATGCTGACACTTTACTGGACACAAAGAGGAATAGATGCTGACACTGGACTGGACACAATGAGGAATAGATGCTGGCAGTGGACTGGACACAATGAGGAATAGATGTTGACACTGGACTGGACACAATGAGGAATAGATGCTGACACTGGACTGGACACAAAAAGGAATAGATGCTGACACTGGACTGGACACAAAGAGGGATAGATGCCGGCACTGGACTGGACACAATGAGGAATAGATGCTGGCAGTGGACTGGATACAATGAGGAATAGATGCTGGCACTGGACTGGACACAATGAGGAATATATGCTGGCACTGGACTGGACACAATGAGGAATAGATGCTGACACTGGACTGGACATAATGAGGAATAGGTGCTGACACTGGACTGGACACAATGAGGCATAGGTGCTGGCACTGGACTGGACATAATGAGGAATAGGTGCTGGCACTGGACTGGACACAATGAGGAATAGGTGCTGGCAAAGAACTGGACACAATGAGGAATAGATGCCGGCACTTGACTGGACACAATGAGGAATAGATGCTGGCACTGGACTGGACACAATGAGGAATAGATGCCAGCACTGGACTGGACACAATGAGGAATAGATGCCGGCACTGGGCTGGACACAATGAGGAATAGATGCTGACACTGGACTGGAGACAATGAGGAATAGATGCTGGCACTGGACTGGACACAATGAGGGATAGATGCTGGCACTGGACTGGAGACAATGAGGAATAGGTGCCGGCACTGGACTGGACACAATGAGGAATAGATGTTGACACTGGACTGGACACAATGAGGAATAGGTGCTGACACTGGACTGGACACAATGAGGAATAGATGCTGACACTGGACTGGACACAATGAGGAATAGATGCTGACACTGGACTGGACACAATGAGGAATAGATGCTGGCTCTGGACTGGACACAATGAGGAATAGATGCTGACACTGGACTGGACACAATGAGGAATAGGTGCTGTCAAAGAACTGGAGACAATGAGGAATAGATGCTGGCACTGGACTGGACACAATGAGGGTGAGATGCTGACACTGGACTGGACACAATGAGGAATAGATGCCGGCACTGGACTGGACACAATGAGGAATAGGTGCTGACACTGGACTGGACACAATGAGGAATAGATGCTGACACTGGACTGGACATAATGAGGAATAGGTGCTGACACTGGACTGGACACAATGAGGAATAGGTGCTGGCACTGGACTGGACATAATGAGGAATAGGTGCTGGCACTGGACTGGACACAATGAGGAATAGGTGCTGGCAAAGAACTGGACACAATGAGGAATAGATGCCGGCACTGGACTGGACACAATGAGGAATAGATGCCGGCACTGGACTGGACACAATGAGGAATAGATGCTGGCACTGGACTGGACACAATGAGGAATAGATGTTGACACTGGACTGGACACATTGAGGAATAGGTGCTGACACTGGACTGGACACAATGAGGAATAGATGCTGACACTGGACTGGACACAATGAGGAATAGATGCTGACACTGGACTGGACACAATGAGGAATAGATGCTGGCTCTGGACTGGACACAATGAGGAATAGATGCTGACACTGGACTGGACACAATGAGGAATAGGTGCTGGCAAAGAACTGGAGACAATGAGGAATAGATGCTGGCACTGGACTGGACACAATGAGGGATAGATGCTGACACTGGACTGGACACAATGAGGAATAGATGCCGGCACTGGACTGGACACAATGAGGAATAGGTGCTGACACTGGACTGGACGCAATGAGGAATAGATGCAGGCACTGGACTGGAGACAATGAGGAATAGGTGCCGACACTGGACTGGACACAATGAGGAATAGATGCCGGCACTGGACTGGAGACAATGAGGAATAGATGCTGACACTGGACTGGACACAATGAGGGATAGATGCTGGCACTGGACTGGAGACAATGAGGAATAGATGCTGGCACTGGACTGGACACAATGAGGAATAGATGCTGACACTGGACTGGACACAATGAGGAATAGATGCTGGCACTGGACTGGAGACAATGAGGAATAGATGCTGGCACTGGACTGTACACAATGAGGGATAGATGCTGGCACTGGACTGGACACAATGAGGAATAGATGCTGGCACTGGACTGGACACAATGAGGGATAGATGCCGGCACTGGACTGGAGACAATGAGGAATAGATGCCGGCACTGGACTGGACACAATGAGGAATAGATGCTGGCACTGGACTGGACACAATGAGGAATATATGCTTTCACTGGACTGGACACAATGAGGGATAGATGCTGACACTGGACCGGACACAATGAGGAATATATGCTGGCACTCAACTGGACACAATGAGGAATAGATGCTGGCACTGGACTGGACACAATGAGGGATAGATGCTGGCACTGGACTGGACACAATGAGGAATAGATCCTGGCACTGGACTGGACACAATGAGGGATAGATGCTGGCACTGAACTGGACACAATGAGGAATAGATGCTGGCACTGGACTGGACATAATGAGGAATAGATGCCGGCACTGGACTGGATACAATGAGGAACAGATGCCGGCACTGGACTGGACACAATGAGGAATAGATGCCGGCACTGGACTGGACACAATGAGGAATAGATGCCGGCACTGGACTGGACACAATGAGGAATAGATGCCAGCAAAGGACTGGAGACAATGAGGAATAGATGCCGGCAAAGGACTGGACACAATGAGGAATAGATGCCGGCAAAGGACTGGACACAATGAGGAATAGATGCCGGCAAAGGACTGGAGACAATGAGGAATAGATACTGTCACTGGACTGGACACATCTTAAATGAGGAACTGGACTGGACACAATGAGGAATAAATGCTGGTACTGGACTGGACACAATGAGGAATAGATTCTGGCACATATCTTAAAAATATCTGGAATCCACAGGGCAACAAAAAAAATGGATTGAGGGATAAAAATACAAGAGGAAGAGAATTAGAAACAAAGATGAATAACATGTGAAGGACATAAAGGAAGCTGCAGGAGATGGCAAATGACAGAGCATGGTGTGAGTTGGTTGATACTCTGCGCTATTGAGGCAGCTTAAGAAGAAACTGAAAACTGCAAACAAAGTCACAGAAAATAATTCCACTTCAATGCAAATGCTATGGGGATATGTCTCTTATATCTGCAATGACTTTCATTATTTTATGTTGTTATACTCTTTCAAATGCAATAAATTAATCAGCTATAACTTAAACTCTTCAAGTAGTTATACTGTAAAGTATTATATATTTGGGTTCAAAGCAGTTACAATAATAACACAACCGAACAGAATGCGTCAAGGAAATACTTCATGATAAGGTAACTACTTCCAGGACCAGACAGAATTAAGACTACTATACATGATGAAAGATGATAAGAGTTGCTATCGCAAAGGTAGCTTCAAGCAAGATGGAAAAGATACTCACCAATACAAAGATATCAACTGCAGTTATAAAAATAGTGTTGAAGTTCTATATAGAACTATTACAGCTATATGCATGTGAACATTGGACAATAAGCAGACAAGTGGAGAAATATCTAATGGTAGTGGAAATGTGGTTTCTGAGGAAAATGCAAAAAAATACCATGCAGGGGCAGAAAAATGAATAAGACAGTTCAACAAAACATAAAATGCAAAGTGTCAAATGATTACAGAGAATAGATGTAGACTGAACAGATTTTTAGGGCATGGTGTGGGGAGAATTAAACTAGAAAATTTTACTGACAACTGGAAAAATGGATGTGGGAAAAGACAAGGGGAAGGTAGAGATATAAATACCTGGATAGCTTGGCCACTTGGCAGATTTAGGGCAAGAACACTGGCTCGATCAAAGACTCTGGTGATTGTGTGAGATGACAAACTATGACAGTCCCTGCTTATTGGCACCTCTTGTGATGAATGAATAGATGATGATGATAATATTAAGTTTTGAGTAACCAGTTAATATATGGTAAATTTCCTGGCAGTGAAAGAGTTAATGTTTTTTCCAAGTAAATTAATGAAGGTTTACATGCATAACTCTTTCATTATTACTTTTTTATGCTACACAAGAAATATGCTCAATATTTCAGCTACACACACATTAAAAGATTAACAGGATATACACATAACACCAACAGCTTCTCATATTTAAACAGCTTTGTTATGAAAGAAAGCTAAGAGTGATCAAGTGTTAAATTTACTCAACATCATTGCTGGATGTAGGAACATGGACAATACATAAACAGTGTGAGGGTACAATTAAAGGCTATGAAATGTGGTTATACAGACAATTAAGAGGAATATCATGAAAACTTTTGTTCAGAATGCTGAGAGTACAATGTACATCCTCAGACTTGTTTCTGAGGCTACAGTAAGCCTTCAATAAAAGAATTGTGAAACAACATGAGAGATATGAGGTTTCCAGCACATTAGACCCACTTAAATGAATCATTATCTCATTAACAGCTAGCAGCTGTCAAGTAGCTGGTGAGACATCAAACTACTTGGGATGCAAAGGGAAGTAAGACAAAGCTGTATTCTCTCCCCATGCCTTTTTAACATCCATGAGGAAAATGTAATGAGAAACATCAAAATATTGACAAAACATAATTTTCATCCATTCAAAGTTTAAGGAAATCTAACTCCAGAGCTCAGATATGTAGATGACACAGTCTTCATCTCAAATAGTGCTACAGGAATAGAAAAGCTGATCATGTCTGTCAAGGAAGCGTGTGAAAATCACAGTCTTGTTCTGAACATTATAAAACAAATAATTTCCACAGACAAAAACTACATGCCAATCAAAAATCACAATCAACAATGAATAAACTTAAAATGTTATAAACTTTAAATATCCTGGCTCCGCAATCAAACCAAAAGGACCTGCTCAAAAGAAATCAGACAAAGACCAGACATAGCGTTGCAGATGTTAAAACAGTAGCAGGAACCTAAGGAAACAACAACAGCAAACAAATTAAAGTACAGTTTGTGAGAACATGCATCTTTCCTGTGGTAACATAATGTGACTCATGATCCATTTCACAATCATTATAGAAGAATATCATGGCTTTTGAACTTAAATGTTACAGCAAAGTTCTGAGAATACCATGGACTAAGAAGAAGAAAAATATTGATGTTCTACAAGATGTTCTACAAAATCAAAGCATTGCAGAAAACTGGCTCATAGACAGCATTATATCTCACAATCTGAAAAACGTCTGCCATATTAAATATCACACTCTTATAGTTTGACAAGCACAGTGATGGAAGACATGGTTCCTGATAGAATATACCGGAGCTGACCAGCACAAAGATGAATACAGGATACTGAAGACTTACTAGGCATGAGATGAATGAGGTGGGAGAACTGGCAAGGGATCCAGAGACTTTCTGGTGGGCCATGATGACGGAGACTTTTTGGTGGGCCGTAATAACAGAGACTTTTGGTGGGCCATGATGACAGAGTTGACCAGCACAAAGATGGATACAGGATATTGAAGATATACTAGGCATGAGATGAATGAGATGGGAGAACTGGCAAGGGATCCAGAGAATTGTTGGTGGGCCATGATGATAGAGACTTTTTGGTGGACCATGATGACGGAGACATTTTGGTGGCCATGGTGATGGAGACTTTTTGGTGGGCCATGATGATGGAGACTTTTTGGTGGGCCATGGTGATGGAGACTTTTTGGTGGGCCAAGGTGATGGAGACTTTTTGGTGGGCCATGGTGATGGAGACTTTTTGGTGGGCCATGGTGATGCAGACTTTTTGGTGGGCCATGATAGTGGAGACTTTTTGGTGGGCCATGGTGATGCAGACTTTTTGGTGGGCCATGATGGTGGAGACTTTTTGGTGGGCTATAATGAGGGCAATTTTCTGCAAAGGACTTGCTAAAAAATAGAGAGATCATGGCACAAGAGGAAAACAAATAAGAACATATTCCAAAAACAGGGATTGAAGAAATCATAACTAAATAAGATCAAGATCAGACATTTAAGGTAATTTGGCTATTTAAGGAGACTGCATCTTGTTTAATGTTCACATGCCATGGGATGATGATTCATTTTAAGCGACTTTCCATAAAAGCTGCGGGCTTATAAATCACAGAAATATTGTCATTATGTTATAACACATGTCTGCTACCATATTAACAACTTGTAAGTCATAACTGTGACACACTCCTACTTCCAATTTCCACCGTCCATTTTTGTTTGGTCCAAACCTACTTTTTGTTTGCCACTGAAACGGTTAAGGAAGCATTTAAGAGGAAGAATATGTTTCATATGGATGGACAAGATCAAGAGGCAGCAGGAAAAAGTCTGCACGAATTCACCGCAAAGATGCACTACTTCACTGCCAAGATGGCACTTGATGATGACAAACAGCAGGGGGGGGGGGGGGGTGTCTCCATGGTGAAGTAAGTAATTTACTAGCCTCACACTGTGAAGGTTCTGGGTTCATTTCTAGATGCGGCTGTTCGGCTTTCGAGTGCAGCTTTTACAGAGACTCCGGCGGGTCATTGCTGGAGTTATAGAGTTTGTGCTCTGTGCAATGCTTTTGACAGGCTGCTCTGCAGAAAGAGACTGCCATATGGGATAAATGCGGTGCAATGAAGTCTTCCTCTCATCTTTACTTCTCCCCTTTTAAATAACCTGCAGCTGACATACATAAAACAACAAATATAAAGATAATAATGACATAAAGCATACAACTTACATACATGATGCAACAAATATAAAGACAATGACATATAACATATAGCGTATATACATTATGCAATAAATATAAAGACAATAATGATATATAACATACAACTTACATACATGATGCAACAAATATAAAGAAAATAATAATATATAACATACAACTTACATACATGATGCAACAAATATAAAGACAATGACATATAACATACAACATACAAACATGATGCAACAAATATAAAGCTAATAGTGATATCTAACATACAACTTACATACATGATGCAATAAATATAAAAACAATGACATATAACATACAACCTACACACATGATGCAACAAATTTAAAGATAATAGTGATATATAACATACAACTTACACACATGATGCAACAAATATAAAGATAATAATGATATATAACATACAACTTACATACATGATGCAACCAATATAAAGATAATAATAATATATAACATACAACTTACATACATGATGCAACAAATATAAGATAATAAGTGATATATAACATACAAATTACATACATGATGCAACAAATATAAAGGAAATGACATATAACATACAACTTACACACATGATGCAAACAAATATAAAGACTAATAATGATACTATAACATACAACTTACACACATGATGCAACAAATATAAAGATAATAATGATATATAACATACAACTTACACACAGATGCAACAAATATAAAGATAATGACTATATAACATACAACTTACAACACATGATGCAACAAATATAAAGATATAGTGATATATAACTACAACTTACACACATGATGCAACAAAATATAAAGATAATAATGATATATAAACATACAACTTACATACATGATGCAACAAATATAAAGATAATAATGATATATAACATACAACTTACATACATGATGCAACAAATATAAAGATAATAATGATATATAACATACAACTTACATCACATGATGCAACAAATATAAAGATAATAATGATATATAACATACAACTTACACACATGATGCAACAAATATAAAGACAATGACATATAACATACAACTTACACACATGATGCAACAAATATAAAGATAATAGTGATATATAACATACAACTTACACACATGATGCAACAAATATAAAGATAATAATGATATATAACATACAACTTACATACATGATGCAACAAATATAAAGATAATAATGATATATAACATACAACTTACATACATGATGCAACAAATATAAAGATAATAATGATATATAACATACAACTTACATACATGATGCAACAAATATAAAGATAATAATGATATATAACATACAACTTACACACATGATGCAACAAATATAAAGATAATGACATATAACATACAACTTACACACATGATGCAACAAATATAAAGATAATAGTGATATATAACATACAACTTACACACATGATGCAACAAATATAAAGATAAATGATATATAACATACAACTTACATACATGATGCAACAAATATAAAGATAATAATGATATATAACATACAACTTACATACATGATGCAATAAATATAAAGAAAATAATATAATATACATACAACTTACATACATGATGCAAAATAAATATAAAGATAATAATGATTATAACATACAACTTACACACATGATGCAAACAAATATTAAAGATAATTACACATAACATACACTTCACACATGATGCACAATATAAGATAATAGTGATATATAACATACAACTTACACACATGATGCAACAATATAAAGCTAATAGGGATATATAACATACACTTACACACATGATGCAACGAATATAAAGATATATGTATATAACATACCAATACTACACACATGATGCACAAATATAAAGTAATAAGATATATAACATACAACTTACATACATGATGCAACAAATATAAAATAATAATAAATATAAACAAACAACTTACACACATGATGCAACAAATATAAGACAATGACATATAACATACAACGTACACTACATGATGCACAAATATAAAGAAGATAAGTGATATATAAACATCATACTTTACATCCATGATGCACAATATAAATGATAATAATGATAGTATATACATACAATTTACATACATGTTGCAACAAATATAAAGACAATGACACATAACATACAACTTACATACATGATGCAACAAATATAAAGATAATAATGATGTATAACATACTACTTACATAGATGATGCAACAAACATGTACAAATATGTAGTTAATAATTATATAATATACAACTTACATACATGAAGCAACCAATATAATGATTATAATGATGCATAACTTACACCTTACATACATAATGCAACAAATATAAAGACAATGACATATAACATACAACGTACATACATGATGCAACAAATATAAAGATAATAATAATATATAACATACAACTTACATAGATGATGCAACAAATATGTAGATTATAATGATATAATATACAGCTTACATACATGAAGCAAACAATATAATGATTATAATGACACATAACATACAACTTACATACATGATGCTACAGATATAAAGATAATAATAAAAAGTAAATGGCAACTTACATGCAAGAAATAACAAACATACCAGACACATAAATCTATGAATTATGCTAGAAGCGGTAATAGGTTTTTGGATGACAATAAATAATAACTTTCTTTACAGTTAGACAAAACATAAACAAAATCAACATAATCAATAAAACAACATAACATTAGACAAACATCATAACATTACACAAATAATATAACTACATAACATTAGATACAACAACATTACATAACATTAGATTCAACAACATAACATTAGACAAACAACATAACATTAGATATAATAACATAACATTAGACAAAGTAATATAGCTACATGACATTACACAAAATAACATTAACATTAGATACACAACATAACATAATACATAGTTTTAAGAGAAGTTAGCTACGGAAGATAAAAATTATAATTTTTGACAACAGCATTTTTCTTCACAACATAACATGGTTGGGTGTGTATTTTTGTTAAGCACTTATCAAATGATGGCCCAAAAAATTAAGAAATCACAGACAGATAATAAATCATTTCCATGGTGCATAATTATAGCAATGTTTTTCTCAAAGAAGTTGAATATTTATGGGTCAATATAATTTGCTGGCTCCATGGCAAAGGAGTTACGGACGCAGTTTGTAATCCTGCATACCCACATTTTAAACACAGCTGCAGGCAGCAGCCCACCTTGCGTTAGTTTTTTACTAAATGGTATAGGTGCCGATCGTTCAGAAATCAATGGCAAGCTACTGAACGTAAGCTTGCCAAGAGATCACAACAGCAAAAAATGCTGGTGTTGACTGTGACGCCCTGTAAATGATATGCAACTAACTTTTTTTAACAATATATTTACCAGACTCAAGTTTATGTTTGAAATACAAAACTGTAATGTTTGGCAAACCCAGCTATCAAATTCATAGCCATATAAATCATGTAATCCTAGAACAAACATAATGAATTATTGATTCAGTGCAAAGATAAACATAAGACATTAGATTAATAAGGAAAGGAATTACATTTTGATGTGTAGATTATAATTTATTAAAAGAAAACATGCTTCAAATAAATAACATTGTAACGAAAATGTACTGAAATATGAACTGAAAAAAAATATATACTGAGAACAGTAATTGAACGTTCTATAGAAGTAAACAAAGATCTATATCCTTGCTTTATTGACTACACAAAGGCTTTCGATAAAGTGAAACATGTTGACATGATAAGGATGCTTTAAGATCCACAAATTGATGGAAAAGACCTTAGACTTGTTAAACACATATACTGGAAACAACAAGCTGCCATCAGAATTGATAATGATGTCGGTCAATATCAGCCTATTAAAAGAGGTGTGAGACAGGGATGTGTAATGTCTCCAGATCTTCTTTCCCTGTACAGTGAAAATATTTTCAGAAATATAGAAGATATGGAAGGAATCAACATTGGGGGAAGATACATCAATAACATTAGATACATAGATGATAGTCTTGATTGCAGACAATGAACAGGACCTGCAACATTTAGTAGATGCGGTTGTTGCACACAGTGAACAACTAGGGTTAGAACTGAACATTAAGAGACACAGATTAATAGATAGATAAATAGATCAAATAGACACAGATTGACAGGTCATCAATGGGAAGAAGGAAATACCTCAATGTAACATTCTATACGAGTAAATGGGCATATTCTTCAACAAGTGAATCGGTACAACTATCTCGGAACAGTCATAACATCTGATGGGAGATGCCTTGAAGAGATTAGAACAAGAATTGCATTGGCGAAGGTAGCCTTTTGCAAGATGAAAAACATACTGACCAATAAAAAGATATCAACTGAAACGAGAAAAAGTGTTGAGGTGCTACATAGAACCTGTTCTTTTGTATGGATGTGAAGCGTGGACAATGAGCAGACAGGCTGAAAAACAGTTGATGGCTGTGGAAATGTGGTTTCTGAGGAAAATACAAAGAATACCATGGACAGACAGAAAAACCAATGAACAAGTACTACAAGGAACAAATGAAACTGATTAGAGAAATTAGACGTAGACAGTCAAAATTTTTTGGGCATGTATGTTATGAGATGAAATGAATTGGAGTACTTGGTGACAACGGGCAAGATCGAGGGGAAGAGACTAAGGGGAAGACCGAGAAGTAAATACCTGGATGGCTTTACCACGTGGCATGGTCGAGACAAACACAGAGATAATCCACGACTCTGGTGATCCAGTGAGATGGCAAAACATGACCGCCCACGCTTATCGGCATGGCACATGATGGATGGAACAAAAATGATTAAATAAATGTTAGTAAACGACAAATGCAATGATCCATTATAATTTGAAATATGTTTCTTTGTTAAATCCTGTGTGAACACAGCATTAACTATTCTGAAGTATTCTTGAGTTTATTATTTAGGATTGAGGATTCTAACTTCTGCTGGTTGGCCATATTTGTTTTCATCATTTATTTTGTTGCAGTAATCACTTTGACTTTCAAATACCGGATCAGAAAAGAAACCAGTTCATTGCAATAATTTTTTTTTAATTGCATGTACACAGAAGTAAACTGCGTGAGTGTGTGTGTGTGTGCGCTCGCGTGTGTGTGTGTGTGTGTTTTTTTTTTAGTTTATCGTCATCATCATCATCTTCAACTGTTGCCGTCAAGCGCTGTAGGGAGGATTAGGGATTAATTGACGTTCCAGCGTCCGATGGGTGACACGGGATATTGACACCGGATATAGTGTCAGTCCATGTAACTGTACAATATCGTTGATGTTTTAAAAGTTAACTTAATAATAATATTACGAGTTATTAACAAATTATGTGCTCCAGTGTTAACAGTACGTATTGTAAACTTATAGGCAGGGGTACTTCTTCTTCTTCTTCTCCAATCGATGTTTGCTATGCTTGGTGCATAGCATCCATCGTGGTGCGAAGATGTCCAATCTCTAGTCCCGTGCTACTTAGGCCACAATCTAATGACCTCGATAGTTGAGGTTTCTTTACTGGATTCCTCCTCCCACAGGCAGATCCCTGCCACCCCTTATTCGTGGGCTCAGTTAACAACAACGTACACAATATACATACAATTACATTTATGCACAGGTAACATAGAGATAACACATATTAATAATTAATCACGAGGATACATCTTCACGAAATATTATATAATGATATAATGTGCAATTTGTGAAGTTAATGTTTAAGACTGAGACTAAATGTTTACTATTGTTTGATATAGTAAAATGGTGAATTATTTTAAATTCCCCCCCCCCCCCAACCCAAGATGGTTAATTGGCATTAACAAATAGCCTACCAAGAAACCAACAACGGTGGTAAAGTGCTGGTGTTGCCAGCGATGTCCTGTAAATATGATAAGCGGGGGCGGGGGGGGGGGGGGGGGAGGGATGTAATAACAGCAATCCAGCTGTTGCTTCGTAAGTGGAGTTATCTAATATAAGACGGTGTGGTGATTAACACTGCTGCTGTTAAATAAACGCAACACGTTAAAGATTGGCTGATTAACACTGAGACGAAGGTAAACCAGAAAACATGCGTTGATTTCTCCTATTTCCCTAAAGAAAACTACCATTTGAAACTTGGCACCTGCACAATCGCTTGTAAATTGTAAACAAACGAAACAGAATTTATGGCATTCATTAGTTCGCGAAAACAAAATGCGGACACATTTTCCAAACAGTGTGAAGTAAACAGACAGCTGTCTTATCATTACCAGTATCATTTAGCACATGTTGTTATATATAATAATATAATATACACACATACGCTAGAAAAGGGTAGAAATACGATAAGAAGGCACGGATAGAATGTTCTTATCACTTACCTGGTGAAATATCCCTTATAAATCCAGTCTTCACAAACCAGGTGTATCACTTTATTCTCATCATAGTTGACGTGACAGTATGATAATAATAATAAAGTATTATCAGTATTAATAGTTTAATAAGTATCCCTCACTCTGGCCTATTCAAAGTCTATTTGCACACGTGAAATAAACTAAATTAATTCAACAATCGAGATACCATCACATACAGTTTAACACATGTGCATTAACTTTACATGACCTCACATCTGACGAATTGTATTCGACATGGTTGCCGGGAAGAAAACTCATCCATTTTTACATCAACAGATTAGGTTCAGTCAGATAGCAATCAATGTCCGCCATATCACATATTGATTGTAAGGCGACGATTTGTAAGCGGTATCATTAGATTTCCTCCTCACTTACAAACAATATCCCACAGACGGTTAGAATATGCTTAAACCTAAAATATCTCTCTGACTAACACTTTTCATTCGTGTTTCTTTTAGGGAAATCCTGTAAATACATTTAATACTTTGATTTGCACCTTTGTTATGGCGTCAAGAAGCAGCGGCTTCTGATTGGTTAATGCAAGGTCATGATTGTTTACTTCTGGGGGTCAGTCCAGGTGGTGTCAGGGACAAGGAGAAGGCGGGATTACCCTTTAGTGAAGGTAAATATTCACTCATCTTGTAGGTCACGTTATTAACTCGTAAATCGCAAGGGACTCGCAGTTTCCAATAACTAATAATTACTATTGATGTTACCAATATTACTTCACGAAATTCATTTCTAAATATGCAACCTGAAAGCTTGAATCATCACTATCATGATACATGCGGGATAGGCGTGGGCGGTTACCATCTCATACGCTCACACGAGTCATCGATTAGGTCTGTGATCTTGTCCCGATTATGATGCTAGGTGAGCATTTATCTCTTTATTTCCCCCTCTCTCTCGCTCTCTTTCTCTCTCTCTCTCTCTCTCTCTCTCTCTCTCTCTCTCTCTCTCTCTCTGATAGAAACTGCTTTGGGATAGAATATATTGAAGTATTAAATTATCCGGGACTATGAGAGTTATCGCATAATAATATACACATAAGCACAAGGTGTCTTCTGTTAAGTAGATAGTTTAGAAATTATTTGTCATAAAATATATCAATCTCTCTGCGTGTGTCTTTCTCATCCTCTCTCTCTGTCTCTGTCTCTCTCTCTCTCTCTCTCTCTCTCTCAGTATGAGATTTATATAGCACTTCGGTAGCGAGTGAGTTGATGTAACGGTTAGGACATTACACCGAGAATGACTACAACGGTCAGACGTGGCACTTGAAACCGCTTGCATTTGCATGCACAGGCACCATCGCTTTTCCTTGTTTCTCTGTCCCAAACGTACGTTCTGAGTTAGTTGAGGGTTCGAAACGTAAGCCGTTGTGTAAAACAATGCAAACTACTGAACTTAAAATTGCCCAGTGAATTACAAACATACTGGCCAAACTGAAATTACAAACAAAAAGAACTGGAGTTGCCTGCAACTAATTAAATAGGTATGTCTGTGAAAGAGAAGAGAGAGAAAATTCCTCTGGTAAACAGAACGACGTGGGTTCGGAATTGAACCCACAACCTTCGAAACGCAAGGCTGGCGACGGAACCACTTGGCCACGGAGCCTCCCTGGCGTTATCATGAAACTAATTATGTTTGGTCTCGCGAGACTTTTTTTCGAAAATATTTAAACAGAAGTAATTTCAATCTTGGTATCCACCTTCCCCATCCCCCCCCCCCCCCCCCCCGTTTGTTTTTTTTCCTGCCAACACTTTGCATGTTGCATTTGTGCAGGATACGGCATGTGTGGTTAAGGTCCTTTAGGGTCACGCGAACTGTGTGGAAGAACAGATAAACTATCATAGCCTGGTGCCCCAGGAACTGGCCAGAGGATCTGGCCGACACTCAGCTGTCCGTTGACAGGCCAGACGGACACATAATCAGACGGTAACTGCTACATTAGTATTATGACTGTTTGCTGGCTGTTGAAGATGAGGACGGGGCACGTATGGGAATGTCCCCAGTGCTGTAATTTCGGTTCCAGCTTAACTACTTTGCATGTTTGACGAGCCCGAGGTGAGCTCAATCGTCATCGCGTTACAGATCCTTTTCTGAACGTCGCTATCTTCTTCTTCTTCTTTCGTTCGCTTGAAATATGTCTATAACTGCAATGCTGTCTCTTGTTTGAATTGAACTGTCTTTTTGAGTTCACACAGCGGTCCATAGAGTTTATCCTCCACTGTCGTCTCTCTAGGCCAGAAGGTTTGCCTAGGTATGTTATATTTTGGACAGTCTTGGAGTATGTGCTCTGCTGTCTGCGACGCCAATCCACATGTGCACATGGCTGTTTCACCAATCTTGAATTTTGTATACATGTGGTTGCGTAATCTATTGTGCCCTGTTCTGAGGCGCAGAATAATGACTTGTTCTGGTCTATCCATAACGTGGTAGTCATCTTGAGCAGATTTTGGTGGCTTTCTGACTGATTTGATCATTCTTTTCTTTTGGTGGTATGTAACGGGCACATCAGGCTGTTCTTCTTTGGCTCCTTCCTTAGCCAATTGATCAGCTCTGTCAGTTTCCGGGTACTCCACAGTGGGATGGTTTCCACTGTATGGTGACCTTATGCTGACTGCTAAGTTCAGAAAGTAGTGTCCTTAGTACTGGCAATTTCCCAGACAGGAGCGCCTCGAGTACTGATTTTGCATCTGTCAATAGCACCACAGGTTGTGTACCATTGCTGGTATTTAGTAATTTCTCTGTTGCTATCTTGATTGCCTCAATTTCAGCATCATAGTTATGGCAGTACTTTCCTGTCGGTACTTTAGCTGTGTCCCTGGTATTATTTGGGTATTCTATGTACACTCCCGCTCCTCCATTTCGAACAGCATTTTGTGCTGACCCATCTGTGTAGACTCGGATCCAGAGGTCCTGTGGGTATTCTTCATCAAGGAAGCTGAGAGTGGCTGTTCTGCGCTGCACACTGTTCTGTTCTTCCTTGTCAAATATTCCTCTCACTTTTGTCTGGATTTGTAATGATAGTCTATGTTCATCTTTCCATGGAGTTCGCTCTGAAATAGTTGTTAGGGGGATACCAACTGTGGGCAGATCGGTGGTTTCTCTGCAGAGTCGTTTGGCCTGGTGGATAAAACTACTTCTTTTCAACCGCCCCATAGCTAGGTTTTCAAATCTGTTCTTCATAGGGTGGCCTGGCAAGCTGAGGAACTTTTCTGCTTGTATTTCTGCGTTTTCGTATCTCTGCGCTCACTCAGTGCTTGTGTCCTCCCCATCTTCTCCATTTCCACTATAGGGGTCTATCTCATCCCTCCTGTGGTGACTCTAAGTGCTTGATTTTGCACTTTGTCCAGCTCTTGTAGTGTGGTTTTTGATGCCGAACACCACGCAGTTGACCCGTATTCCAGGTGTGGTCGTTTGTTCTGTTGATAAACTGTGCTAAGTATTTTCCCACTGGCTCCCCATGTGGTTCCACTTAGCTTTCTCAGGATGGCTATTTTCCTTCTGGCTTTTGCTACTGCTTTGTTGATGTGCTTTCTCCATGTCAGCCTGCCATCAAATGTTACTCCAAGGTATGTTGGTTCTTTATCTTCTCTTAGGGGTGTGTCACGAGATCGCCATGAGTTAACCAGATAATGATAATACAGAAAGTTTGCTTAGCGCATATTTTCTAGGCCACAACAGTTGTACAAAATACAGATAGAACCCGTCAGATCCTGGTTACAATCAGATATCAGACAATCCCAGGTCGGGCAAAAATAACAACTGCAGATGTGTAGGGGAAGTGAGTGAGATGAATCTATACACCACTTTGACAGTTCATAAACAGGTCGGATTCAAGCGGAAGTGGCCAGCTCGGGAGAAAACAGTCCGTCTGTCATTTAGAGTTCCGGACATCAAGCGAAATGGTGGCTGGGGTTGTCACCACTCGACAGAAGATTGGCGGCTTGTTGTGGAAACCCGTTGTTGGGAGCATACAGGAACTCGCTAGCTTGTTGTGGGAGTCAAAACAAGTGATGACAACTCTGACATTGATTGAGCCAGGGAAGATAGATTCCTGACAAGGGATGATCTGCCCAAAATAACACCTGTGTGGACATAAAGAATAACGTCACGTGACCAATTTTAGGCGTTTGCCAAAAACCCGATTTGGGGACAATGAGTGTAACTCAAACAGTGGATGAGGATTGACGTGTTTTGTTGGAGAGCTCTACAGTGTTAGATTAATTAAAAATTAACTAGCATGTGTCGTTATGGCAAAGTGTAGTAGCCATCCAGGAATGAGGCGGGTTTGGATACGGTTCCCTACCAGTTATGAGGAAGTTCAACACTGGTTTTGATGAAGTGCAACTTCAAGTAGACATAACACCAGTTGGAAACTCAAATGTTTTTTACTAAAAAGGAATAACGTCCGAGAAGAAAGATGGTATTATGTTTACGCTGGACTCATAATCAGGAGGGTTCACTATAACATGACTCAGAAGAGCCAACCAATATAAAGATTCCTGCGTGTTAAGGTTCACCTAAGATGGGTGATGATTGTTGATGCATCACACAGCATAAGAACATTGGTAACTAAACAAGAACATTAAAATATAATAGTCTCATGGTGTGATATATTCTAGTGAAATAGTACAAAAGACATGATACTTGAAACTAGATAGACACTAGTTAGGATCAAGTATATTAACAATAACAGTGATACCTAAGTACACACAACAAAGGATTCGTACAATTTTTAGGACCGATAGGAACTTATGCGTAGTGTGCAACCGGTCCATGATCAGCTGTAATTTACAAACAGTATCTATTTCGGATGATCAGGAAGATGGATTACCAGGTAGCTACAGATGACAGTCGGTGTCCGGCAGGAGAGATACAGTACCGGGTGAGATGGACTTGTTCTGACTTAACGTGCTGTGGTGTGTCCTTGCAAGGATGAACTGACTATGCTATTATCTGAAGGTCCGATCCTACACACATTATAGAACACATCACACATTTTCTTCGCATACACGTCTCACGTACATTACACTTTTCTTTTAATAAATTAATCTTTATTAATTTTTTGGAAGCAAGAGTTATTGAATATGTTGCGTTGGGGAAGAATGAGAGGGGGCATAGTACGACAGTGAGAGAGTGATAGAAAAAGGTGTCCATGGGCTGATGGAGTGTGTTGGACGGAAGCTGGTGGATTCTCCGGGATATTGATAGGGGGAAAAAAATTATAATGTGGGTGTTGACTCCCCTCACTCCAGGGACGACACTTTAAAGGAAGACACGACATTATTGGTGCTCGTAAACGGGATCTTTGGACAGCGGGATCTCTCGTAAAAGTGATCTTTGGACAGCGGGATCTCTCGTAAAAGTGATCTTTGGACAGCGGGATCTCTCGTAAATGGAATCCTTGGACAGCGGAATCTCTTGTAAACGGAATCCTTGGACAGCGAGATCTCTGGCAAGCAGGATCCTTTGACAGTGGGATCTTCTGACAACGGAGTCTTTTGACACGGGATCCTTAGTTATAAGACGGAGATATCATATTGGAGAATCCAGCTAGAGTGAATGTGGATAGGGGTTAGGACAAATATCTTATCTGTTCACACTTCACACGTCTGCATAGGTCTGTGGTCCTGATTCTACTCTTGTCACTGAGTGAATGTGCTGTGTGTGGTAATATCTAGATTTATAGTACTTGTTCATATATCTGTATATTAATTTGCAGTTATATTGTACTCACCCTGCTCGCTTACCTCTCGGAAATGGCCACTCCGAAACTAACCACTGCAGAACTAAGGGCAAAGGGGGAAGAAATGGGATTGTCGAGTTCTGCTCTAACGGATTACATACAGGAAATGGAGAGAGAGTATCGTCAAGCAGAGAGGGAAGATCGAAAGGCCGAGTTGGAATTGAGAAGGATAGAAGCTGAACAAGCAACTAGAAGGATGGAATTGGAAGCTGAGCAGGCAGCTAGGAAACTTGAAGTTGAGGAAGCTGCTAGGAAACGGGAAGCGGAGCAGGAGGCTCAGAAAAGGGAGCACGAGTACCGGATGAGGGAACTCGAGTTGAAGAGGCAATCTAATGGAGAAACTGAGGGAGCAGTTGGAGGTTCCTCCATCCCAGGCTCAACCCCAGCAGGTGGACATGGTTACCATGCTATGAAGTTTCCTCTAGCGGTCTACGAGGAGGACAAAGAGAAGATTGACCAGTACCTTCAACGCTTCGAGGCCATGTCCGTGGCTATGGGTCTGGAGCGTAACAAATGGAATCTCAAGCTATCCCAGGGATTACGCGGGACCGGCTACGAGGTTTATTCTCGCCTGCCACCAGGACATGAGAACAATTATGACGAATTGAAGACGGCTCTGCTGAAACGATTCGAGGTTACGTCACATACCTACCGGAAAAAATTTCGAGCAGCGAAACGAGAACCGGGGGAGTTGTTTGCCGCCTACAGTTTGCGTCTAAAATCGTATCTCCATAAGTGGATGGATTTGGCTGGGTTCGCACATGACTATGAGAGTCTGGAAGAGCTCATGGTGGTCGACCAGCTGAAGAAGCAAATGTCTAAACCTCTCAGGACGTTCCTGGGAGAACAAGGAGCGGAACGTATTGACCTCGTGACAAAATTAGCAGAACGGTTCGTCGAGGTACATGGGGAGGCAGGGGAAAACCTTTCCACTAACACCAAAAGTCAGGAGAAACATGACAAGAAGAAAGCCAAAAACTCAGGAACCAAAAAGTGGGAACCTTATGTGCAAAAATCAGAGGATAGTTCAGAGAAGAAGAAGGAGGGAAGCAAGAGCACTTCAAGCTCTACATCAAAACGACTGTGGTCGGAGAAGTGGTGTTAAATTTGTAAGTCACCCTCTCACAATACGAGGGACTGCAAATCGAAGGCTAAGAGCCCTCACTTCGCAGCATGTCAAGTGACTTCCAAGGAGGTTGTCACGGAAAATGCCAAGGTCAACAAGGAAGCTCGCCACCATGAGAGCTCACTCAAGTCCGGCACTAGAAAATCTAGGACAGGGAAATGGTGCAACCACTGCAAGTCGAATACGCACAATGCTATTGACTGCAGGGAAAGTCAGGAGACACTCAATTTCGTCGTGTGCCCGGGAAACCTAAGGTGGAGCCCACCGAACAGGTCGAGGCCGAGGAAGAGACTCCAGACCAGGGAAAACCACCTGTAGTGGAATTGGTAGAGGTTAACGGTCGTCAAGTGGAGTGTTTGTACGACACAGGACTGGACGGGGAGGCCGTGATTTCTGCGGACCTGGTACATCCAGAACAATTCACAGGTGAGACCATGGAGATACAGCCTGCACAGAATAGTGCTGTGGCCATGAAATTGCCCATTGCTAATGTGGAGATTCGGTCAAGGTATGTCATCGGCAGCATCAAGGCCGCTGTATTGACCGATCCCATTTTTCCAGTAATCCTCGGTTGCCGGTATGTCTTTCTGGGAATGCCCAGGGAGCCAATCCATATGGGAGCAATACAGACTCGCTCTCAGACGAGAACAGAAGAGGCAGAATCAATTGTGACTAACCCATTGCCGGGGGAGCTACGAACTGCCCAGGGTGAGGATGCTACTTTACGTCCTTGCTACAAAAAGCTGCAGAAAAGTGCTGATCCACCAGGTCGGGGACAGTACTACATGAAGAACAGGATACTCTACAGGAGAGCAGGCAGGGGAGACAACCTATACGATCAGTTGGTCGTCCCGAAAGCTCACCGGGCATAGATTCTTTATATGGGGCACACCATCTCCTTTAGTGGACATATGGGTATTGCCGCCACCATGCAGCGAATTTCCTGCCACTACTATTGGCCGGGAATGAAAGATGATGTGCGTCGGTATGTGAAGTCATGCCCTGAGTGCCAGAGCGTGGCACCGAAACACTGGACAGCGCCGGTGGTCTTGGATGAAATGCCTATCATGAACTCTCCTTTCGAGAGGGTAGCCATCGATATCGTGGGTCCACTTCCCAGGACTAGGAAGAGGAACATGTATATACTCACAATGGTGGATTGCTGTACAATGTGGGGTGAGGCCATACTGTTGACCACGATTGACTCGAAACGAGTGGCGGACGCACTGATGGAGGCCTTTACCAGATTAGATTTCCCTGATCAAATTCTGACGGACAATGGGTCTCAGTTTTGTGGAAAACTCATGGAGGAGGTATTTAGGGTGTTTCATTCTAACCACATACATACCAGCCCTTACCACCCTCAAGCCAATGGACAAGTAGAGCGTTTCAACGGCACGTTGATGACAATGCTCAGGAAACTAGCGCAGGAAAAACCTGATAGGTGGGATGAATATATCCCAGCAGCCCTCTTTGCCTATCGGGAAGTTCCTCATGGCTCAACAGGATTACCACCCGCTACGTTGCTGTTTGGTCGTCCAATCAAAGGACCGTTGGAAGCCATGTTGAGGAGTTGGACTGAAGAGGGGACGTCAGATGTCAAAGACTCAGTTATATAGGAGTGAAGACCACCCTGAATGAGTTGTCTACCTCAAGTAGATTAGAGGTAACTCAGTGCCCCTACATGAGGGCAGGGTAGGTGATAGGAAGGGGAACTATTAAATAGTTCTCTCATGAGACACGGAGGTGTCAACCAGAGAGTAAGCACTCTGGTCACGGCATGATCACGCCTACGTGATAGACACGGAGAAGTGGAATGCCACTCAAGAGTAGACGGCTACTCTAAGCGTGCTGAATGATGCAGCACGCAAAAAGCCGAAGGGCGCACAAGGTCCTTCCGCGTGCTGTGTAGTCACGCGAGGAATATAGTCAGACAGGGGTCATATCCACAATACCATCTCCTTTCGCTAAATTCCTTCAGCAGTCAGACATCGAGACCATAGAACAATTTGAAAAGAAAGGCTCTGCATATTTTTCCTCAAATAGAGAGATTTTTAAAACATCTAATACCGACTCTGAAATAGTCTCTTTTGTTAAGGACCAAAATAAAAGCTATCATAGCAATAAAAAACCATTTCAGAGAGTCGACAAAAAAGAGCAAAAAGTGTCTAAATGTGTGTATTGCCAACTTCTTCATGATACTTATGCTATGTGTGATAAATCACCAAACTATCCGACACATCTTGAGATGGTCATTAAGAAGCAACAAAACAAGAGAACTGCATACAGGCGTGCAGTCAAATGCTTCTTCTGTTCTAGCTACGGGCATTATTCAAATAAGTGCCTGGGCCGCCAACGAATGAAGGCCAACAGTGCAGTGGTAATTGATACATCTTCTGATAGTAGTAGTGAGACTGAGTGTGAGGTCGAGAATGTATTACCATTCAACCAATGTGAAGATGTTTGGTGTGTAAACGATATTTTAAACTTTGATAGGTGTGAACAATGTCACCAATTTCATGCAGACGGCAAACTTACATGTGGACATATTGTAACATCCTCCTTTGAGAATGCAAACGCAGCTGTAGCCTCCAGAGGCAATCTATTGTTTCACTCTGCATTGGTCAATGATAAGCCATGCCGATGTTTGCTTGACAGTGGGAGCTCTATTATTGGTATTAACAAGAAACTTGTTAATCCAAAGGATTATACTGGTGACTCTGTAAAGTGCCGTACGTTTTCTGGTAATATAGAAACCTATCCTCTGGCAAGAGCCCGTATACACACCCCGTTCCTTTCTGGTACCTTTACATGTGCAATATTAGACAACCCTTGTACCGATTTAATTCTTGGGTGTCTACCCCAGCTAAGGCACTGTACAGATAAAGAAATATCTGTCTGGGAGGAGAAGAATGGATTCACTCCAGTGAACGGTTCAGATATCCTCAAACATCACAGTCCTAGCAAAAGTGCTAGACCCATAATACTTGAAATTGATCAAGACGTAATGGTGCTACTACCAGACAAGCATAATAAAATGGTAACTTCGTGGCAAGGGCCATTCAAAGTGATACAAAAACTTTCAGATGTCGATTATGAAATATCGATAAACAGACACTTAGAGATATTTCATATCAACATGTTGAAACCCTACTTTTCACGACAGGAGACAGAATTAGAGACAGACGAACACAATGCACCCACACCTATGGATGAGACGACAGACATACACAACGCAACTACACTAGTTAGCGAGACTGGCAAAGCCGACGATATCCATACACCTAGTGAGCATACAGAAAACGCACTGAGCACCACCACCGTACTGAATCAGGTAGACGACGACGGGATGGAACTACCTGTTCCAATTGTAGACAAGACTGCGACATTAGATTGTATACGATTAGAAACGGGACTAACAGACGAGCAACGACGACAGACTATAGAATTAGTGACTGAATATAAGGACATATTTTCCGACATTCCAGGTAGGACGGACAGGATCGAGCACTCCATCCTTCTTTCGGACTCTAAGCCTATCAAATGCAGGCCGTACTCTATCCCACTTAGCTATAGAGAAAATCTAAATAAGGAAATTCTTAATTTAGAAGCTAATGGGATCATTCAGAAATCTACATCTGAGTACTCCTTTCCAATCGTCCTAGTCAAGAAAAAAGACTCCACAATTCGTCTTTGTGTGGACTATAGGAAACTCAACAATGTCACTAAGATCAACGCAGAACCAATTCCTTCCTGCGAAGATCTTATTCTCGACATGTCTACCTCCAAAATCTTCTCTAAATTAGACCTTACTAAGGGATATTGGCAGGTCCCTATGCAGACTCAATCCATCCATCTCACTGCATTCTCAACACCTTTAGGACTTTACGAGTGGCGGTTTCTTCCTTTCGGACTTCGTAACGCTCCTGCCACTTTTGTATGCTTAACTAGAGATTTACTGCATGGAGTGACGAATACAGTGACATATATAGATGATATTTGTGTCCATACAGACGACTGGACAACACACTTACTGAAACTCAGACATGTCTTCGATAGGTTGCGTCTTTTCGGTCTCACGGTCAAACCGAGCAACGTTGAATTGGGCCTACAAGAAATTGATTTTTTGGGTCATGTCATTTCACAAGGACAACTAAAAACTGACATAAGAATTATTACTAACATTATGAACCTGACCATGCCTACAACAAAGAAGCAGGTCAGGAGCCTTTTGGGTTTAGTAAATTATTATAGTAAGTTCATACCGAACTTAGCTGAAATTACAAGTGTATTTTCAAATGTTTTAAAAGCATCAGTAAAATTAGATGTCAAAGATGCATTATTAATTTCTGCATTGTCAAAATTGAAACTCCTATTTAGTAATGTACCAATCCTCCGTTTGCCTAATCCTAGGCTCGTTTATTATCTTAGGACAGATGCCAGCAGGATTTCCATCGCTGCAGTACTAGGCCAGTTTTATGATGGCATCTTCCATCCAATTTGCTACGTGAGCCGCAAGATCACACCTGCTGAGTCCAGATATTCCATATCAGAGTTGGAAGCCCTAAGCGTCATCTATTCGGTGAGGAAGTTGCATCGATTTCTAGCGGGTGTTCACTTCGTGGTCCAGACCGACAACTCCCCGATCACGGTCATACAAAGTGGGGTGCATCGTAACGACCGCATCTACAGGTGGTCATTAATATTACAGAATTATACTTTTAGTATACAGCATATTAAGGGTAGGGACAACATTCTTGCTGATACCCTTAGTCGACCATCTGAGGTAGAAATACCTGATATTCCACATGAATAGGTAGTGTAAGGAATGGTTATTTAGTACACTTAGAATATCCTGTGTAAAATATCCTATGTAATACATAGACATCATGTTCAGGACTGTGTGCTAAGTACAGGGAACCACCATGTGTCCGTAGACAGCAGAATAAGAACTGTGCTCCAAGAACAAGTGAATCACCGTGTGTACATAAACAGCTCGTTACTTACTATGCTCCATTTGTGTTCCGGTGAATCACCTGTGTTAATCATGGAAGAACAGTGTCAGAACAATGCATAAATAACAGACACGAATATACTTGTCTACGACACCAGCGGACGCTACGAGTGGAAGAATACCCATAAGACACAAGTATGACTGTGTAGTGTATTTAGTATACCCAGGACAAATGTGTATATATAAACTATGCCAACGAAAGAAATTTCTGAACATTATGGCAACCACTAACCTGAGGTAAATAAATACCATGTATATATATATATACTTAATGTGATATGTATTATAACGTTTTTAATATAGTCATAAATTATAGTTAGATTAGTTACTTTAACATAGAGTTAGATTAGATGTAGGGAATATAATAGATTTTTTGTAGTTTAGATAAATCATTAAGTTACCCACTTACGTAGCATAAAAGTAAATTAGGATAGTACTTACACTTAATAACAGCTAATTAAAAACTAGGATAAAAAGTTTAGATAGGAACAGTACCATGTAGTTCATGTCATTTCACTTTATTTCATTCCATCTTCATAAACACTTTAACATCCTCATCAGTTAGGATTAAAATTAGTTATACCTTATAGGATTAAAGGATTATACAGATAAACATACATCATTTACACCATTTAGAGTAAAGACATCAATCATATATTTTTTCATCTAAACATTAAAACATTATTCAGAAATTTGAGCATTTCACATTACCCATTTCAGAAAGGTACATAACTCATCTCACATCATTTTCATTTTTTAGATAGTTAGATTACTTCCCTTAAATTAGATTAAAGTGGTGTAACAAATTAAATACATATTTATAGAAGTAGTATTAGTATTTCAGTAGAATATACCGTTTAATAATATCAGGGTACAAACCATCAACCCTTTTTCATACATGTAAATATTTTGTAAATACATGACTCGTGCCGCAAGTTACGCACAGTCATTAAGCTCAACTTTTTCAAACTGAGCCAAACTTGTACAGTGTCACTTCAAGGTTTTTAAATAAGTGTGAGAATAACAGATGTGTGACAGAAGTGTGAAAGTAAGAGAAACCGGAAAATATACAAAGGTGAGTGAGGACAGCCAGCGGATTTTTTCTGCCGCTCAACGCGACTTTTTTATTATTTGTCTGCGTCAAACGTTTGCTTTCAGTGTTGAAATGTGCTGTCTCAAATAGGGTGTGTGTAGTTTAGTGTAGATCTTAGATAAAGTATTTTAAGTCTCATAAGACGGAAACGTAGTCACGAATTAGTGTTATACACTTGTTTGTGGCCACATTTAACCGAATTATGGCACTTGAAAACTAACTTACATACATATTATAGACAGACACACCTGTTAGAAGGTAAGTTATATTATTAGTTAGATCCAACCACGCAAACAACCGGGAAAACAAACATGTAAATTGCATACATTTTTTGTAGAACTAAGGGAGATAACTCCAGGTCAGGGGACACAATAGACATCGAAACACTAACTTAACAGTGAAAGATAACTTTACACGCGGAAGCGAGATAGGTAAAGCCTGTCGCACACAGCTTGTGGAAGGGTTGTTTAATATTATATGGGGGACATGAAGCAATTCATGTGTTGACCCTAAGAAAGTCAACTTTGTATGGGTAGTGAGTTAATTTGCTATTTGAGGGCAGGTCTTATAAGACAATGGTCCGGTTCAGACAAACCTCTAATTAATATAATATTGCGATTGAGAAGAGGGCTCACGCCAACCAGACAAGTTTGTGGCGATTACCAGTAGCCAAGTAAAGTGATACTACATTGTGACAATAGTCAGTAGAGGTCTATTGAGTTACCCAGAACCAAGTTATCAATAGTCTTTGACAAAAAAAATAGATACACTAATTTTTAGAAACCTCTTGCGTCACAACCATGAGTCAAAGTTTGTAACGCAACACAGGAGGGGAGGGTGTGTGTCAAAGACTCAGTTATATAGGAGTGAAGACCACCCTGAATGAGTGGTCTACCTCAAGTAGATTAGAGGTAACTCAGTGCCCCTACATGAGGGCAGGGTAGGTGATAGGAAGGGGAACTATTAAATAGTTCTCTCATGAGACACGGAGGTGTCAACCAGAGAGTAAGCACTCTGGTAACGGCATGATCACGCCTACGTGATAGACACGGAG
The DNA here is from genome assembly GCA_014155875.1 of Cepaea nemoralis. Classification (NCBI taxonomy): domain Eukaryota; kingdom Metazoa; phylum Mollusca; class Gastropoda; order Stylommatophora; family Helicidae; genus Cepaea; species Cepaea nemoralis. Next base: position 4,558 of record JACEFZ010006622.1, on the reverse strand, counting down.
AAGTGGAATGCCACTCAAGAGTAGACGGCTACTCTAAGCGTGCTGAATGATGCAGCACGCAAAAAGCCGAAGGGCACACAAGGTCCTTCCGCGTGCTGTGTAGTCACGCGAGGAATATAGTCAGACAGGGGACAGACTTCATAGTGAGCGCATCGCTTAGCGTCGATGTGTGTGTCTTTAGCCGAGTAGATAGAGTTAGCAGTAGGGTTAGGAAACGACTAGTGATAGGCAAATCTGTGTATTCTTGTGTGATTTATTAGCGACCGTTTTGTGCATTGATGTAATGTAAAGAGCCAGTGGCAATAAAATGTGTAATCAATGCCTCTCGTACGACTTACAATCTTTTTGTGTGGTGCGAGAGAAGTTTATCCCGTAATGCCTGAAGCATCGCTTGATGACATCAGAAGAAGTGATCTCATCCTATAAATACGTGGAGGAACTGAAAGAAAAACTCCACAAGGGATGGACTCTGGCAAATCAAAACTTGAAAAGGGCCAGGAAAAGAAATGCGGCTTACTACAACCGTAGGTCTAAAGACAGATCTCTAGAGGTGGGAGACAAAGTCTTGTTGCTACTCCCAACGGGAAACAACAAACTGGAGATAGGTTGGCAAGGACCATTTCCCGTGGAAAGGGTGATATCCAGAACCAACTATCAGATCCGGATCCGGGGAAAGTCGAAGATTTTCCATATCAATCTCTTGCGGAAATACGAAGAGAGACCCAGAGACAAAGCAGCTCACCTCATGGCAATGGCAGTTGCAGTGGAGACTGAAGTGGGAACCAGCGAGGGCAGGGAATATCCCCTGGTACACCAGGAAACCTACAAGGATGTGCAAGTGAACCCTGATCTGACCTCCCAGGAGAGGGAAAAGATAACCCAGGTTCTCAAGTATCATAAGGGGATACTGACTGATAAACCAGGACGAACGAGGTTGGTGGAGTTCGAGATGACTTTGACCACGCAGGAACCTGTTCGTCAAAAAGTTTACCCAGTGCCATTCTCTAAAGAAAAGGTCCTGGAGGAGGAAATACAGAAACTGCTGGAGGATGACGTGATTGCACCATCCACATCCCCATACAATGCAGGGGTAGTTTTGTTACGGAAACCAAGTGGAGAACACCGGTTGTGTATAGACTACCGACTTCTGAACAGTCACACACAATTTCAGGTGGAACCTTTGCCGAATCCAACGCAGTTATGCGCTAGGCTCCATAAGGCTCGGTACTTTTCAAAGGTGGATCTGAGTCGGGGGTACTATCAAATACCAGTCAAACCGGAGATTCGACCACTGTTGGCTTTCAGTACACCCAGTGGACACTATGAATTCCAGGTCATGCCCTTTGGACTCAGCAATGCACATAGTGTGTTTACACGCATGATGAGGATTTTACTTGATCCTTTACAGGATCCGTCCATCATCTCATTCATGGATGATATTCTGATTTCCAGTGACAGCTTGGATGACCACTTGAAATCCTTGGAGAGAGTGTTTAATAGACTCAAGGAAGCGGGGCTTACCGCTCGTCCAACAAAGTGCATGATTGGTTACCAGACTCTGGAATTTCTAGGTCACACCATCACTCCAGGACACATTGTCCCAGAAGAAAAGAACCTGGAGAAAATCAGAAATGCACCAAGGCCAAAAACGAAGAAGGATGTGCGATCTTTTCTCTCGTTGTGTGGGTTCTACCACAAATTTATCTCACATTTCACTGAACTGGGAGCTCCATTTGACGGAAACCTTGAAAAAGGGATTCCCGGACCAAATCATTTGGACACCAGAATGTGAGACTGCCTATAGCCAGTTAAAGGAGGCCTTGGTCAGCAAACCTTGTATTACAGCTCCCTGACCTTTCCAAACCATTTGTGTTGAGAACGGATACGAGTGCGATTGGGATTGTGGCAGCCTTGTTACAGGAAGGAAAAGACGATGCTTCGGTTTTGAAACCTGTGGCATACGCAAGTAAGAAACCTCTCCAGGCTGAGAGGAATTATTCAACCGTCGAGAGGGAGTGCTTGTCCCTCGTATGGGCAGTGCAAAAATTCCAGCCCTATTTGTATGGAGTTAAGTTTCGAGTCCAGTCGAATCACAAGCCCCTGATGTTCCTAGGTAATTCTCAGAAGCTCAACGCCCGTTTGATGCGGTGGTCGTTGCTACTTCAACCTTATAATTTCACAGTGGAGTACATTCCTGGAAAGGAAAATGTTGGAGCGGACTTCTTGTCGAGACACCCAGCTCCTGAAGAAGAGGAATGAATCATCTGGATTAAACTCATGGTGGAGAAGAGTGAGATGGACTACTCTCTTAAGAGGGGGCCTATGTCACGAGATCGCCATGAGTTAACCAGATAATGATAATACAGAAAGTTTGCTTAGCGCATATTTTCTAGGCCACAACAGTTGTACAAAATACAGATAGAACCCGTCAGATCCTGGTTACAATCAGATATCAGACAATCCCAGGTCGGGCAAAAATAACAGCTGCAGATGTGTAGGGGAAGTGAGTGAGATGAATCTATACACCACTTTGACAGTTCATAAACAGGTCGGATTCAAGCGGAAGTGGCCAGCTCGGGAGAAAACAGTCCGTCTGTCATTTAGAGTTCCGGACATCAAGCGAAATGGCGGCTGGGGTTGTCACCACTCGACAGAAGATTGGCGGCTTGTTGTGGAAACCCGTTGTTGGGAGCATACAGGAACTCGCTAGCTTGTTGTGGGAGTCAAAACAAGTGATGACAACTCTGACATTGATTGAGCCAGGGAAGATAGATTCCTGACAAGGGATGATCTGCCCAAAATAACACCTGTGTGGACATAAAGAATAACGTCACGTGACCAATTTTAGGCGTTTGCCAGAAACCCGATTTGGGGACAATGAGTGTAACTCAAACAGTGGATGAGGATTGACGTGTTTTGTTGGAGAGCTCTACAGTGTTAGATTAATTAAAAATTAACTAGCATGTGTCGTTATGGCAAAGTGTAGTAGCCATCCAGGAATGAGGCGGGTTTGGATAAGGTTCCCTACCAGTTACGAGGAAGTTCAACACTGGTTTTGATGAAGTGCAACTTCAAGTAGACATAACACCAGTTGGAAACTCAAATGTTTTTTACTAAAAAGGAATAAAGTCCGAGAAGAAAGATGGTATTATGTTTACGCTGGACTCATAATCAGGAGGGTTCACCATAACATGTCTCAGAAGAGCCAACCAATATAACGATTCCTGCGTGTTAAGGTTCACCTAAGATGGGTGATGATTGTTGATGCATCACACAGCATAAGAACATTGGTAACTAAACAAGAACATTAAAATATAATAGTCTCATGGTGTGATATATTCTAGTGAAATAGTACAAAAGACATGATACTTTAAACTAGATAGACACTAGTTAGGATCAAGTATATTAACAATAACAGTGATACCTAAGTACACACAACAAAGGGATTCGTACAATTTTTAGGACCGATAGGAACTTATGCGTAGTGTGCAACCGGTCCATGATCAGCTGTAATTTACAAACAGTATCTATTTCGGATGATCATGAAGATGGATTACCAGGTAGCTACAGATGACAGTCGGTGTCCGGCAGGAGAGATACAGTACCGGGTGAGATGGACTTGTTCTGACTTAACGTGCTGTGGTGTGTCCTTGCAAGGATGAACTGACTATGCTATTATCTGAAGGTCCGATCCTACACACATTATAGAACACATCACACATTTTCTCCGCATACACTTCTCACGTACATTACACTTTTCTTTTAATAAATTAATTTTTATTAATTTTTTGGAAGCAAGAGTTGTTGAATATGTTGCGTTGGGGAAGAATGAGAGGGGACATAGTACGACAGTGAGAGAGTGATAGGAAAGGGTGTCCATGGGCTGATGGAGTGTTTTGGACGGAAGCTGGTGGATTCTCCGGGATATTGATAGGGGGGAAAAATTATAATGTGGGTGTTGACTCCCCTCACTCCAGGGACGACACTTTAAAGGAAGACACGACAGGGTGTTCCATTTATCTGGATGGTCCCTGCCTTTTGTTTTGGAGAGAGGGTAAATAGGGTGGTGCTGCACTTGTCAGTGTTTATGCTGACACACCATCTATTTGCCCATGCAACAAATTTATCTACAGCTCTTTGTAGTAATCTGGTGGCCACTGATGCATGTTCATTTGTGCTCCATAGAACCAGGTCATCGGCGTGCATTGCGGCTTTAATTCCATGCGGTAGATTAGCAACGAGATCATTGATGAAGATTAGAAAGAGTGTGGGGGACAAGACTCCGCCCTGGGGAACACCGTGACGCAGTAGTACTTTCTTGCTCTTTAGTCCGTCTATCTGTACTCGGGCTCTTCTGTTGTGCAAGTATGCTTTCACCCATTTGTACATTCTTCCATTGACTTTGCAGTTTCTCAGTTTATTCATCAGACCTTCTTTCCAGACTTTGTCAAAGGCTTTCTTCAAATCTATCCATGCCGCAAGCACCAGCTTCTTCTCTTGGAATTCATCCTCAATTTCTTGAAAGAGGTAGGTTGTCTGATCTTCCGAGTACACTCCA
>JACEFZ010006621.1:0-47274 GCA_014155875.1 Cepaea nemoralis | reverse complement strand
GTAATTACAGAAACCTTTTGGATAGTCCTAGATTCACTAACATATAGCAGTGTGGATTATACAGCAACTTTTGTGGAGTTACCGTTGATGCAGACCCACTTTATCTCAAGACATACGCCAGTGAAAGTGATCCAGAGTACCAATGCCAACATCATCATCATATAGACATATACATCAGGAGCAATCTTGGACAGTTACATTTGTCTGTCTGGTATGTTCCGCACGAAAATGGATTACATCACGATCCATAGTTCCAGCACCACCATTGCCTCTAATATTCAGCCGGAGCAACCTTTGGCAGTGAATATATCAGTCTGTTAGGTCCAGCAAGAATATGATTGACCGATCTCATAATCAACGATGGAATTCGTTAGAGGATTTTAGGATAGAGACTATGTAGAAACATCTTCTCATGTCTCTTCCCGTGGAGAGTAGATACAGTTTGTTTGTCACGCCCCACTGTGGGGTGATCGTACACTTTCCCTGACTCACAGGATTTTCCTATCAAATGATTTAGTTAGGAGAATGACACAATCAACAACCAGATAACAGATTAATGGACTACTTTTCTTGTAGTTAGAGAATGTCTGGTAGTGTACATGTGCTATGTTTGGTTTTATTGAACATAGGGTAATGTATTCACTATATGTTTGTCCTGGAGGTAAAACCATTCCAGATATCAGTACTGATGTTTATCAGGGTGAGATGTTAGACGAAATTGGTTGTCGGGTTTGTTTTTTAAATCAAAGAGTGTACTGCACTGATTTGATGTTTTATTTTGTTATCATGTTTTTGTAGATAGTAGTAATGCAGAGTTTAGAGTTCCCATAACCCACTGTTGAGTCCCTATTAAATGTTATAGTTAGAACCATGAGTTGTCCTTACTTCCTTGTGACCGTTTTTCCAAAGTGTGTTTATTGTAGTTGGTATATGTCAGTGTTTATAAAAGTATTAAAGAGTTGATGTGAGAGGTCGACAACACATAGACCAATATTTCTTATAGAAGACCTCATCCCTTGAAGGCCTATGGTTAATGACCGACTCTCAAAATCTTCTCCAATAGATTAGTCTTATCAATGTAGGTTGGTCTGGTGTCTATTTCTGCCTAGTCCCCTCCTTCTGAAAATTAGAGCTATGGCGAGTTTTCCTGGAGAATACCCTACGAGGAAGAGAACTCGCACACATTTCTTATATCTCGAACCAAATTCTTATTCCCCTAGACCAAAACATTCTTATCTTCTATATTTATATCTCACACCCAGCTTCAACACAAAAAGTACTTATGCGATTGAGTTTGGTTTGTAGTTCGACAGCAACCTGATATCTAACCTTACCCTGACAATACATTAATACATCGTCGGCATATGACAATGTCCTCCCGATCCAGTGATCTGCTCGCTGGTGATTCTCACAGTGTAGGCGTTGAACAGCACCGGAGATAATGGTGTTCCCTGTGGAGGTCCAGGATATATTGTTGTTGTTTCTGAAGTCCAACTGCCACATCTAAAAACTACTTTCCGTTGGAAGAGGGCTGCAGCGATCCAACTAAGGAGGAAAGGACTTATGTTGAGTTCAAGACGCTGAAGCATTAAACAATCCAATGGTACTCTGTTGTATGCGTCCTCAAGATCCATCGCTGCAGCAAAGGTGTCACTGCCTGAGTGAGAACTTTCATAGACATCGTGGGCAAAAACTGCTGCATTGGTCGAGGTTTCTCTTTTTGGACGGTGGGAAAACATCTTGCCTCTCTAGGTGGGTTGATATTTTTCTGGCAATTAACTTCTCCAGCATCTTGCCTATTGTATTCTGCTTGGTTATTACTCGATATCCCTAATTTCTGTGTGGTCTTTGGCAGGCTTCGGCAAGGGAATTAGATAGCTGTGTAACCACTCCTTTTGATGCTAGCACTCCCTATACTGTTGATGTACATGTCTGCTAGTTTTTCTAACTCGTCATCGGTACATCTATTGATGTCGCCATATCTTATTCCATCTGGCCCTGGAGAGCTGTTTTTGATCGTCGAAGCACTGCCTTGATTTTTTTCACTGTCACTTATCTGCATCCGAAATGTTCTGGGCCTTGCACTTTGTCGGATGTCTGGATTGATGGCTCAATCCCAAAGAGAGAAAGGATACTAAGTTCCTCTTTCTCAATGTGATCCTGTCCGTTTAATTATGTTAACCTTTAATGGCTCAGTTGTTTGAGTCCATAAATAGAGTTTCAGAGAACCAAGGAATACCTCTAGAAAAACAATTACAAGTATTTCCCCTTCATACCGAAAACCCCCTTTTGGTGGTTCCTTGCCTCTCCTCTCTCAGTTAACCTAATTTTATCTAGGGTTGTTAAAACTATTGACTATGACAAGTAAAAACACTCAATAAATGACATGATCTCATTTTTATGTTTTAATAAACATAAACTTAGGTGGTAAGCATTGCATTAAAAAAAATTACAATATTATTCATTCAATAAGGACATATGCATCTGGTAATAGCAATCCATCATTTATGTGCTACACATATTGGGTATATCACCAACAATATCTCTGTTGGTCAGTTACATGTACTGTCATCTTCAACTGGCATGAGGATAATTTGAAATTAAGAAATATGCACTATGGGTTCTCCACTTCCAGGTTTGTGGATCCCTCTGGCTACAATCAATGGATGTATGTTGTTTTCTTCTCCGTGTTGATCTGTTCCAGATCTGAGCAGAATGTTGGCTATGTTTCTCCTTTGCTAAACAGACTAAGAAAATTTGGATACCTGTCCTTTGCAGAGGAAATCTTGCTGGTGAATAGCCTTGAATAGTCTGCACTACTCTATCAAGGACATCACTCTACAAGGTGCTCACTCAACAAGGTGCTACATTCACAAAGTGCTGCATTCACAAAGTGCAGCATTCGACCTTGTCAGGTCTGGATCTAGCTGTACATAGCCACTATCTGAAATTTCAGCAATCAACATACACCTAATCATACCATCAATATGACATTAGAAATGTAATGCTGTACATTTCAAGACAAACAACAGGTGAAATCAATAAAAGGAATCTTGTTTCTAGAGGACAATACACATATGAGATAGATAGCCTTGGTGTTCTCAATTAGTTATCACCAACATAATTGTTTGCTCTCCATCTCATCTTCCACTATCAGGTGTTCAAGGTTTAAACTAGCAAATGTGCAGTTCCATCTTCACCTATGTCTGTCCTTAGGTCTCCAGGTTAAGTAATACCTTGATTGATTTGGAATTTGACAATTATGTTGACCATCCTCTTCTGTACCTAGTTATCTTCTCTCATCTTCTTTCATTAAAGAAAATGGGTCCTATACATTAAGGGATTTAAAAATCATTCCCCATTGCAATGAGTATGTGTTTATAACCTATATAAGTTCAGTATGGTCTCAAGTCTTGTATGTTATTCAGGTTAATTCTTTTCTGATCAAAAGGTTCAAGGCGAGTATCTTCCCTCCTGTTCAATCAATCAATCAATCATGTGCCATGCCGGAAAGCGTGGGCGGTCATGACTCGCCATTTCACTCGATCACCAGTGTCGTGGATCAGCTCAGTGTTCCTGTCTCGTCCATGCCATGTAGCCAAGCCATCCAGGTATTTTCCTCTCGGTCTTCCTCTTGGTCTGTTCCCCTCGATCTTGCCAGTTGTCACTAAGTTCTCCAATCCATTTCTTCTCATAACATGTCCAAAACATTTTGACTGTCTACGTCTAATTTCTCTAATCAGTTTACGATGTTTTCATTTGTCTCCTGTAGTACTTGGTCATTGATTGTTCTGTCTGTCCATGGTATTCTTTGCATTTTCCTCAGAAACCACATTTCTGCAGCCATCAGATGCTTTTCAGCTTGACTGCTCATTGTCCAAGTTTCACATCCATACAAAAGAACAGGCTCTATGTATCCCCTCAACACTCTTTTTCTCGTTTCAATTGACATCTTCTTATTGGTCAGAATGTTTTTCATCTTGCTAAAGGCTACTTTCGCCATTGCGATTCTTGATCTAATCTCTTCAAGGCATCTCCCATCAGATGTTATAACTGTTCCAAGATAATTGTACCGATTCACTTGTTGAAGAATATTTCCATTTACTTGTATATTACATTGTGGCACTTCTTCCTTCCTACTGACGACCATAACCTGAGTCTTTTTACAATTTACTTCTAACCCCAGTTGCTCACTGTGTACAACAACCGCATCTACTAATTGTTGCAGGTCCTGCTTATTGTCTGCAATTAATACTGTATCATCTGCATATCTAATGTTATTGATGTTTCGTCCTCCAATGCTGATTCCATTTATATCCTCTACATTTCTGAAAATATTTTCACTGTACAATGAAAAAAGATCTGGAGACATCACACATCCCTGCCTAACACCTCTCTTAATTGGCTGATACTGTCCCACTTCATTATCAATCCTTAGTGCAGCTTGTTGTTTCCAATATATGTTTTTTATAAGTCTAATGTCTTTCCCATCAATTTGTAGATCTGCAAGCATATCCACCATGCTGACATGTCTAACGCTATCAAAAGCCTTTGTATAGTCAATAAAGCAAAGATGTATATCCTTGTTTACTTCTATAGCACGTTCAATAACTGTTCGCAGCATATACACAGCATTTACTGTACCCTTTCCTTCTACAAACCCGCATTGTCTGTTCCTGTTCACTGTGTCTATAATATGCTTGTAATTCATTTATCATCATCATCATCATCATCATCATCACCATCATCATCATCATCATCATCATCATCATCATCATCATCATCATCATCATCATCATCATCATCATCATCATCATCATCATCATCATCATCATCATCATCATCATCATCATCATCATCATCATCATCATCATCATCATCATTGTTATTACAATCATCATCATCATTCTCATCATTCTCATTATATCATTATCCTTATCAGCATTGTTATTACAATCATCATCTTCATTACACTTATCATCATCACTATATCATTATCTCATTAACATTACATTCATCAGGACACTAGCCCATATGGTGTAACAAGAGTTATCCAAATAGAAAATGGGATTTTGCTTAAGACACAAAACCAGATGCTTGTAGTACGCGTGATGTAATATGGGTTGTGTCATGCTTAGGGCACAAACCGAGATGATGGTACAATGAATGATGTATTATACAAAGTGGTGTCATGCGTCGGAGTGCACTAAATTATTAATTAGTGTTTGGGTTATGCTGAACATATTCTCTTGTGATAGAAATGACATTATACTGTGACGTTGCCTTCTATCATGAGATTGATTGCTAGCCTATACCCTTCTCAGCATGACTCGTCATCTCACTCAGACTCATTCGTCAGACATAATATTCATATGTGCATGGATGATCATTTCACAATCATTCATCAGACACAATCATATCTGTATGGATGACAACCAATGAAATCTCATCATTCCACCATACTTCATCAGAAATTATAATATTTTCCTGGATGATAATTAGTCATTCATACTGATGTGGTTCACAAATGATACATTCACATATGTTGAACAAAATTGAAATCACACATGACTAACAACAAGCATGCTCTCTTCAATGACATAGACTTGTGTGATCATAAGGCCTACTTATGACATTCACAAAGGATGATTCCTCATGTTTAATAATAATGAAAATACACATGGATCACCACATGCTCTCATCAATTAAATGGAATTATGTGATATTTAGGAAAAATTATGACAGTCACAAATGATGATTCCTCATGGTTAGCTGTAATGAACTTACACATGGATCACCACATGCTCTCATCAAATACACTCATCCATCATGAATCATAACCACTCTTGCTTGGCGGTTGATTAAGCATTATTATGTGGCACAAATATTAATTTCCCATGTTTAACGACAGTGAAAATACATTGCCTCACCACATGTTTGCTTTAAACCCAACACCCACAATTATGATCCCTATAGAAATCTATTTACATCTCAGGTGCTCGTGTACTTTTGTTACACATTACACTAATTTCTCTTACCAGTGTTGGCACGTGTAAAATAGTTTCTTTTTACTAAACTAAGTATTCTTAGCCTTCTTAAATCTTAAGTTACCCACAGACTTCTAAAACACTGCTGATCGAGTTTATTCGTAAGAAATGTACTGTACAACTAGGTCTAAAGCTTACACATTAAATAAGTTCTTTACTAGAAGAAAATAAAACTCACTTTTGTATCCTAATGTACAGTTTATCTATAAACTATGATAACTGAATATAATATTCAGTGTCTACTAAATTAATTTCGTAAGAATTAACCACATGGTTTACAATATTCACTTACCAGCTTTTTTTGGGAAAAAGGCTCACAGACTAACTAAACTAATATAAAATATAGCATTATTTACATGCATACTCTTGAATGGCTGTAAACACTGACACTGGTTTCAGGCTTTAGGACACAGCGTTGTTCAACTTCGCTGTAGGCTTCTACTTCTATTGTCTATTCAAATCCTGCGCCAAACAGGCCAAGGCCGAGAAATTTGACGAGTTCTGCAGGAAGGTGTGCTCCGAGCGATCTCTTACGACATTCTGGCGCCTCCATAAGAGCATAAACGGTGCTGCACAACGTAGGGGTATTCCAGAATTTCAAGGCACAGACCTCACGTGGAAAAAGTCGGATGCGGATAAAGGTATGCGGATCATAATGGGTGATTTCAACGCAAAAATAGGAAAGCAAAGCGATGGATGCAGTGTAGGCAACCATGGTTTGGGAGAGAGAAATGAAAGAGGTTACAAACTTGTAGAATGGGCAAAAGAACAAGAAATGGTTGTACGAAACACGTGGTTTAAACAACATCCTAGAAGATTATGGACATGGAGGAGTCCAGACAGCAGGATTAAAAACCAGATATATTACATCCTGATAAGCAAAAGGTTTCGAAATGCATTAACAGTTGTAAAAACAGTTCCAAATGCAGACTGTTACAGTGATCACAGATTAATTACTGGCACATTGAGGGTAAAGTTAAAGAAAGTCAAGTATACAGCAGGAAACCCTAAATATGACTTGTGCAAATTGAAAACTGACAAAGAAATACAAGATAATTTTAACATAGAAGTAAAGAACAAATTTGATTTATTGTCTGATCTAGAGATCCTATTTCAAGATGTAGATGATCAATGGGAAATGCTGAAGAATTCAATCAGTTGTGCAGCAGAAAAAACTATTCCAAAAGTAAAGAAAGTGGGCCGTAAGACATGGATGACTGAAGAAATTTTACAACTAATGGAAACAAGAAGACAGAACAAAAATAATCCTGCCAAATATGAAGAAATTCACAGAAAAGTCAGAACCTTATGTAAGGAGGCTAAAGAAACATGGCTTGAGAAAAATTGCAGAGAAATTGAAAAACAACACAACAGTAAAAATGCGAAACTAATGCACAAAAGAATTCAGGAGATTACTAATCAAAGAACACGTACATCAGCAGGCTGCCTAAAGACAAAAGATGGAAGAGTCATAATAGAAAAAGATCAGATTTTACATGTATGGTCAGATTACGTGAAAAACCTTTATGACGATAACAGAGACGAACAATATATTGTTCAAAATAACAATGAAGGGCCAGCAATTTTGAAGATGGAGGTTCAGAATGCTCTTAATCATATGAAATCTGGCAAAACCCCGGTCCAGACAGCGTCACAACAGAAATGATTAATGCTTTAGAAGAATATGGAATAGATAAAGTTACCAGTCTGCTTAATACAATATATGATACTGGAAATATACCTCATGAGTTATGTAATTCTGTATTTATTGCAATCCCAAAGAAATCAGGAGCCTTGGAATGTGATCAACATCGAACAATTAGTATAATGAGTCACATCACGAAGATTTTGCTAAGAATTATCATGCAAAGAGTTAGGAGGAAAATACAACCTGAAATAGGAGAAGAACAATGTGGGTTTGTAGTAGGCAAGGGTACAGTAAATGCTGTGTATATACTGAGAACCGTAATCGAACGTTCTATAGAAGTAAACAAAGATCTACACCTTTGCTTTATTGACTACACAAAGGCTTTTGATAAAGTGAGACATGTCAACATGATAAGGATGCTTGAAGATCTACAAATTGATGGGAAAGACCTTAGACTTGTAAAAAACATATATTGGAAACAACAAGCTGCCATAAGAGTTGATAATGAAGTAAGCCAATATCAGCCTATTAAGAGAGGTGTGAGACAGGGATGTGTAATGTCTCCAGATCTGTTTTCCCTGTACAGTGAAAATATTTTCAGAAATATTGAAAATATGGAAGGAATCAACATTGGGGGACGATGCATCAATAACATTAGATATGCAGATGATACAGTCTTGATTGCAGACAATGAACAGGACCTGCAAAATTTAGTAGATGCGGTTGTTACACACAGTGAACAACAAGGGTTAGAATTAAATTGTAAAAAGACACAGATTATGGTCGTCACTAGGAAGAACGAAATACCACAGTGTAATATACAAGTAAATGGGAATATTCTTCAACAAGTGAATAGGTACAATTATCTCGGAACAGTAATAACATCTGATGGGAGATGCCTTGAAGAGATTAGAACAAGAATCGCCATGGCAAAAGTAGCCTTTAGCAAGATGAAAAACATACTGACCAATAAAAAGATGTCAATTGAAACGAGAAAAAGAGTGTTGAGATGCTACATAGAACCTGTACTTTTATATGGATGTGAAGCTTGGACAATGAGCAGCCAGGCTGAAAAACATCTGATGGCTGTAGAAATGTGGTTTCTGAGGAAAATGCAAAGAATACCATGGACAGCCAGAAAGACCAATGAACAAGTCCTTCAAGAAACAAATGAAGATCGTAAACTGATCAGAGACATTAGACGTAGACAGTCACAATTTTTTGGGCATGTTATGAGAAGAAATGATTTGGAGAACTTGGTGACAACTGGTAAGATCGAGGGGAACAGACCAAGGGGAAGACCTAGAAACAAGTATCTGGATGGCTTGGCCTTGTGGCATGGTCGAGACAGAAACACGGAACTGATCCACGACTCTGTTGATCGAGTGAGATGGCAGAACATGACCGCCCACGCTTACCGGCATGGCACATGATGGATGGATGGATGGATAAAGGTAAGGCCTTTCTTGCACGCTACATAGAACATACTGACCAAAAAGACGAGCTCGCAAGACAGAGGACCACAACGACACTATCTCAGTTGTGCGAGGGGGTCGGGACAGACGAAGAATGGATAATCACAGTTGAGATAATGCGTGTGATGCTCAAGAAATCACCTAACACCGCCCCCAGGCCCAGACGGCATCCGATATGGTGAGCTACTGGTGATATCAGATGATGACATGGAAGAACTGGCCAGAGATTTCAACACCAGTATCCAGAGGGGTCAGATCAAAGAAGAATGGCTACACAGCTACTTGCTGCCGCTGCCAAAACCGAACAAAGATCATTCCAAGATAAGCGGCTACAGAATCATTACGATGCAGAACACTGCGGGCAAGGAAAAAATTGTAGCACACAGACTTGCTTGTGACTTGCAACAACTCAGCTGCTTCCCGCCCACACTTGGAGGGTACAGACGCAACAAAGAGTCATGGCTGAATGCGGCGGTCTTTGCTCAAGATATTTACGAAGGATTCCAGGTCAGAGAAGAGACATGTGCGGCCGCCATAGACTTAGAGGACGCATATAACAGAGTATCTTTCGAGCACTTGATGCAAACCCTCCTCAGACTGAAAGTGCACCCTCACCTTGTACGATGGATAGCTGCAGTTCTGCTCCAAAGGAAGGTGGTGCTAAGATGCGGGAGTTAGTCTTCTGAGCCGATAACGATATGTCCAGGATTGCCGCAGGGTTCACCACTGTCACCAGTACTATTCAACGTGTATACGGTGCCGATCACTGAACAACAGTTGGACGGGAGGGGTAGGACTCTGTCATTCGTTGACGACATCCTCGTGTATCGACAGGGTCGAGATAGACAGGCGGTTGCCAATGATATGCAGGGCGAACTAGATCGAATTTCCTCATGGTGTGCTGATGCCGACGCCCTTGTCAACCCTGCAAAGGCATCGGTTACATGGTTCTCCCTAAACAACCATATTGTGAAAACAGACCTGCCGGCAGTAAGAATGGATGGGAGCATTTTGAATAGAACCCAGTCAATGACATATCTTGGCGTGAGGCTTGATCGTAGCCTGTCCTTCAGAGATCATGTCGATTATGTCATAACGAAGGCTCGAAAAGGTTTGTCAGCAATGAGAGTCATGGCGACTGCCAATATCGAGCAAAGACTGCTAATACTTATGTTCCAAGGACTTGTGCTTTCACGCATCGAGTATGCCCTGGCCATCCTCACTGTCAGCCCTACACAGATTGGAAGACTTGAAAAGGTACAAAACGAAGCCATGCGCATCATTTTGGGCTGCACGAGAGACACCAGCTGTGTAGCAATGAGATACCTCCTTGACTTCCCGACAATGGAACACAGGATCAAGATCTGGAGAGCTCGTGCATACTTAAAAATAAGTGCAGATGAGCAGCACCCTCTGCATGACGCTATATTCAGAGAAAAGGGTGACAGGCTAAAGAGGGGCAAATCATGGATGGGTCGGGCGGAAGATGTCGTCAGACAGGTCTGCAGTCTTACCAGTATCAACCCCGGCAAGGAATGGGTGCCGGTGCCTCCAGCTTTTAAGTGCACTTTCTCCTGCATTATCACACTCGACAGACGGTGCAGAGAGCAGAACCCTGCCGCTGTCAATGCAGAGGTTAACGCGCTCATCTATGAACACTCAGATAGCCCCGAAGTGCTCATCTATACAGATGGATCTGTTGTAAAGCAGCAGAGAAGTGCGTGGGCATTTACAACCCGTTCAGCGGACCGAACCGTTCAAGAATCCAGTGGTGCCCACTCTATGACCACGAGCAGCATGACGATGGAGGTGATGGCAGTTACACAGGCTTTCATATGGCTGGAATCACAGCATTATACCAACGTGTGTGTACTAAGTGATTCAATGAGCATGATTCAGAAGGTCGAAGCTGGATCTGTACGTAGACAGTGGACTGAGTCGCTGCGGAAGTCTGTTGTCCGTAAAGTCACCTTCATCTTCGTCCCGGGACATGCGGAAGTCGAGGGACATGAACGATCTGATAAACTGGCTGGTTCTGCACCCCCTGTAGATGGCCAGCCCATGGATCGTGCCGATGTTATTAACGTCCTCAAAGATATGGCGAGAACAGAGGATTTTGACGTCAGTGATTCCACATCGCTGTCCAGGATGAAAGACTTGGGAGTAAGAATCGGCACAGCCAGACGCGAGAGGTACATCGGGAAAACAAAGCGCCTCGTCAACCAACACAGAACTGGCACTATTAGCCACCGGACGCTGATGCATATGCTGGGGGGGGGGGGGGGGGAGGATCTGAGCACCTATGGACATGTCCGGAGTGCAATGAAGATACCCCAACTGATAACTGATAACTGTCTTTCACGAATGGGTGTTTTCGCTGTGCATTTGTAGATGTTGCCGGCCGTCCGTCAATGCCTTCTACCTCGCGTCTTGGCTTTGTGTAAAACAGTAAGATGTTTACTTGTGCGCCATCTTTTATAGTTTTTGGTCCGTTTTTTCACGTAATCGCTCCGATTCGTGATCTGTGAGGTTTTCATCTGGGCGGTGTCGATTGACTCTTTTCCCTCCAAGTTGAAATCATACAAGTGGTGACTGCAGTTTATGTTCTCGTACAATGGGGTTGGATTTGAGGAGATCTTGACAGCTAGTAACGGCTTGTGAGACAGTATACGATACACCTGTCTGAGGTAAACCTCCTTGGCAAGATTTCGGCCTCTTATGCCAGTCTGGTTGCTTTGCTCTAGACAGCGTTCGAAGAGGGCTTTTCTTTTGTTCTCGTCAGTCCTCTGCCAGATGAGGTCAGCACCTTCGAAGTCAGGAATATTCTTATTCTTGACTACCTCACTCATAATTGTATGTAGTCGCCAGAACAATTTCAGTGACTTATCTGTGCTTACTCTTTGACATACCTCTGCCCATTTTTCACTTTTAACCACCTTAACCAGTTTTTTGAAACAGCTTACTTTTGTGTGCACCTCTCTTTCTAAGTGCATGCAGGGACTAGGAAGGGCAACTCTGTTCTTCTTGACGTTTGCCATTTCCTTACAGCACTATGCTTATCCACACAGGCATTTTCCACCTCGAAATTCCACCAAGGTGGCTGCTCTCAGCTATTTTCCTGCCCTAAAGCTTTCTGCGCATGTCACGCCTTATTTTACTCACCACATCTTGCCCTGTACTGTCATACTGGAACGTTTTGACCGTTGCCTTGTGCTGTCTGGTTCTGACTTTCTCCACCAATATGCTAGTGGTCGCTGCCGTGGTACCCTAGGACGCCCCATCTACACACTGTTGTGAGTGAAGGAGAAACAAGCGCCAGATCAGTAGCACTGTCCTCTTCACATGGACGGCTTGCTGTGCTGGTGTCACAGCCGCTATTGATACAAACCAGATCAATGGTTTCAAGTGCAGTCTCGAGCTCCTCCCTCTGTGTGCTGGAGGAAATGTTTCCCCATGCTTTGCCTTTAGCGTTGAAATTTCCACAGAAAATAACATTTCTCTTGTGACCTAATATGTCACTTAAGCACTGCCACTTCTGGGAGTCCACACTCGCGTTACGGGCATAAACATTAACCAACAAGAATGATAGACCGGATTGAACTCTAACCGCCTGTATTTGTATGTTGTCATTGTCCCAACTGGACATGTCTGGCTCTGAAGCCACCACACTGTCGAGAATGAGAATCGCCATTCCCAGATGTCGACTGCTGTAGAAACATTTGAAGCCTGTAATTGGTGAAATATTGGCTTACTTTAAAGCAGACATGGTTAGGGTATGTGTATAGTGTGACAGAAGGAATACATCAGGACGGGCTATAGAAAATGTGGCAGTGTGGAGTAACACGATCTGGCCGACACTCAGTAATTCAAGTATTGCACAGTTAATGAGCTTGCACTGTTCATGAAAACAATAAATCACAACGCATGAGACAGCAGCAATGTGAGAGTGCAAGTAATGTTGACTTCTACGAAAGTCACACTGTCGTCCACAGTTAGTAGGAAGACGGACACTGTAGTCTGTGTTGCTTCAACTTTCATTAGGATTGTGAAAAATTCGGTATCGCTAAGTTTTCCTATCACTATTAACGAATACATCGTGGTATAAAACCTATATGTGCCACATTGATATACTGATGTTCGGATCCGAAATCCTACAGCGTTGAATTGTTATATGGCTATTAACTGCTGGTTCTAAGATTTTCCACACCATTGAACTCCCAGTTGCCTTCTTTACCCCCTCCCCTTCCTCTACTACTTACTCTTGGCTCTACTTGTTTTCTGATTCCTAAAATCTTGTCTACCAGTGCCATCCTGCATCTTTTTGTCTGACTGATAGTCGTCTTAAATACCCATGCAATAGGATAGTGTTTGCTATTTGACCCATCTAGGAGGCTCCTGATTAGCAATGCGCTCTGGATCTTCTATTTTCCTGACAGGAGGATACTCAGTTGTCAAGTTTTGGCTACTTTTTCCAAGTACTGATATTTATTGCTACTGGCCAAGTGTGATAAACAGTTTGAGCTCGTGCACTCCTCTACCCAAATGTAGATTTTGTGAATAGTACTTCAACTAGAACCAAGAGAACTGGCCTTTTGATTGAGGGAGGGGGGAGATACACTATGTTTTCCACTAAGCGCAGTACACTATCATCCATGGCTCAAGTTAACACTAAAGACTTTAGAGGGCGGTTTTCTTATCTAGATACGTCTGACCTTTACACTCGAGTCCCTTTGGTTGCCCAAGGACAGGTTAGGCGGACACATAATGACACTGCAAGGGTACTATTAATATTGGAACTCTTCGCTGGCTGTTAAAAGATAAGAAAAATCATGTATGGTAGTGTGAGTATTCCGAGTGCATTGATGTCCGTTCTTGACTCAACTCATTTCAGACGCGCACACTTTTTAATTTTGTAATGGCATTGACACGCACCATGCCATGGGCTACATTAAACATCACACGAAGCACTGTTCACAAGTTCAAGACCCGTGCATGGTTCTGCAACTGTTGTTTCAAGTCGAGTTATTGTTGCTGAGTTTGGACTTGACATAGACAAGGTTTCCAGCTCGAGTATTGCTTAACAACAGCGACTTGAGAAATTTGACTGAGGAAGCTTCGTCGTAGCGGAAACACTAACAGTTTTTCTGTTCTATTTCACTGTATTTGATGCAGTGGTAGAACGCTGCTTGGAGCCGTGTTCCAAAGCATGTGCACTCAGTCTCGGAGGCTGAAGCTATGAGAAAGCAATTTCGGGGACTTCTGCAGTTTTATTGGAGCATTGGTGAATTCTTTTGACACATTAGAGATTACCTTGCCCATTTCATGTTAGTTCCGAAAAATATCTTCAATTACCCCATGCAATTTATTTGCAATACACATTAGGATCATCAGATTTTGAATATATCCTCAGATCTTTGCCTCAACTATGAATGCAGCTATGTCTGTTACTAGAAACAGAGTATTTTCTCTCTTCACCCCATCTGACCACAGATGGTCATTAGCGCTGTCAAACTAATAGCGCAGCAATATATGAGTAGTTGTCCGTTTCTACATTTTACTAGAAAGGCGACATGCTTCTCCAGGTCGGTCGTCTCTTAAAATCCCATCACCATCAGTTGCCATGTACGTCTATTCACCGTCTGCTGTTTCATCAATGGACATCCATATGTAGCTGACCGAAATAATAGGTTTGATCTGATTGAAAACGTGTTGGTAACATGAATGTGCTAGATTTATCGTAGCCTTGCTTCACTATGTATCTGCTGACTTGTATAATCTCAAGGACCTTTAAATATATGAATTCATGAAATGACAAAAATAGAGAGAGAGAGAGAGAGAGAGAGAGAGAGAGAGAGAGAGAGAGAGAGAGAGAGAGAGAGAGAGAGCGAGAGAGAGAGAGACAGAGAGAGAGAGAGAGAGAGAGAGAGAGAGAGAGAAACAGACAGACAGACAGACAGACAGACAGACAGACAGACAGACAGAAAGAAAGAAAGACAGACAGGCAGGCAGGCAGGCAGGCAGGCAGACAAATACAAACAACAGTCTTTGCACCAGATTCACCGGTTTAATACCCCTATGTCCATACGACATGCGAGCAATAAAGACATTCCATGTCTACTGTTACTATATTGGTCTCAAATAGTGTCATTAGTTGTAACAATATGCTATTTCTGTAACCCATTTGACAAGGCCAATTCCTATTATTCAGGTGTACATAAACAGAGCACTTATCCTCCGGCCTTGCTTATTTTATATACACATAACCGGCTGCTTATCTAGTGGATACATTGATACATCCATATTACCTTATAATTGTTGTAGTCACTCTCGCTGTTCAACTTTCCTGCATGTTAAACTTTCCTACTATGTTGACAAATTATATATGATTATTAGTTAGTACGTTAATTGAATAACAGCAATTAACTGATAATTGAGGTGTACTGTTATATATTGTCAACATATATTGTTTGATATTAAATGCACCTTCTCTGTAAGTAGCCATTGGGTTTTCACATTTGATTAGAGTCTTAATTATTATTTAGTTACTTGATAATCACCATCGTTTTGGTCTTACATTATGTAGTCTTTCGTCTCCCCAGGACATCGTCTGGTCTGACTACAAGGTATGTGCACCGTGTGTTGACTTGTGGAGAGGATAACTAGATGTAGAGGTTTGTCTTGAATATGTAGAATAGGAAACCGTGAACCAAAACAGTTGGTGGTCATGAAGAGTAGGCGAGTGAGGTCTGTGGAAGAGATCACCATGTAGCATGTTCCTTGAAGAACGTCGTGCACATCTAGGTGAACCTCAAAGTCTCTCGATCTATTGCCAGTTCTCTCGCCTCATGCACCCTCATGCTCAAGGTATCCGCATTGTCACGTATCTATATTAGTGCTTGTAGACCTCCGCCTCTTCCAGGATCAAAGCTTTCTTTCACTGTTCTTGCCAAGACACAGTGACATTTCAATTTGCCACATGATTTCAGTTTCCCAGACTTAATGCCGTTAATGAGGCAGATTTCTTACTACATGTTAAGGTTCTGTAGAATTTCAGGATGTTTCGTCTTTTTTGGTCCTCATTATTCTATGACATTTCCTGTAGCATTTGAACTCAAAAGCCCAAATTGTCTTCTTTTTAGCTATTGCGAAATTGTCCTTAACTCACATCAACATTTTCCCCAGAGAAGATGCATGTTCTCAATAATTTTACTGTAACATGTTTGCTGGTGCTTTACCGCAGGTTCTTAATACTGTTTAATCTCTGCATTGCTATAGCCGTCCTGAGTCTCACTTCTTTTGAATAGTTTTTGTGTTGATTATTGAGCCAAGATATTAAATATTTGTGACATTTTTAGTTTCCTCATTGTTGATTGTGATCTTTGGACATAATATAGTTTTGTTAGTGGACATTATTTCTGTTTTTCTTAAGTTCAGAAACAGATTTTCATTTTCACTGGGTCTCTTGACAGTTCTTTTAATACTTTGAGAGAAGATCAACTCGTCAAATACTTTAACACTGTTTGAGACAAGATCAGAGCTTTCAATCATTTAGCATTGCTTGAGATAAGAAGTGCTTGTCTAATTCTGTCATTGGATTTCCACCACTTAGAAATGGGTCAATGTTTCTTTGATTTCATACTTGTTTACAACTCTCAGTACGTTCTTGCATATATGCTAACTAAGTTTGGAGAGAGAATGTTTGTCTGTCTTACTCCCCTTTTCAATTCAAACCAATTTGATGCGTCACCGGCTACTCTAAAATTTTTGTGTTATAATTATTCACAAAAGTGGAACAAATAGGGACAGCTAACACTCTAAATTACCTCATAACTCTGTGTCACGGTCATCGGTGAGTCAAGGACACCATTCATAACATCCCGCCCTGCTGCATTACGATGGTTATCTTACCAGACACAGTATATTGAGTCAAGTTTTAGAATAGTTTAGTTTTAGTTTAGTCGACGGATCAACATCACGGCACACGGGTGTAACGAATACGTTCTCCGTTCTACTCCTAACTCAAGCCTGAGTCCGGAGAATCTCACCTCAGTGCACGAACTTCGTAGCACCGGCGAGGATCCTGAAATACTTTGGGTAGATTTTTAACTCGAAATTTTGCCCGGGCAGCGCCGTTAGGCTACTCTTTTTCGAATTCCAACTGCCAAGGGATTGTTATCGTGCGCAATAATACACAGGGGTGTTCGATCTCACAACCCAGAGACCAGGGGAAATATATTTTACTATAAGTCCACGTGAATAAATCCCGGTCCTTACACCGGCTTGAACCCGGGACTTCCAGCACTCGAGGCGGACACCATACCTCGAGACCACTCAACCCTCTATAGTGAGTCAAACCAAACATAAACCTGCGGAAATCAAGGGAAACCACCACGCAAATGTTGCTTATTGACAAATAGTATCACGTTAACGACGTTAATGTGGTTTGGATGACAGTGCCTCGACCGATTGTAAACATCGTATTCTACAGCTGATACCTAAATAAATCACGCAACAGCATGCAAGATTAATGTTATAAACTATCTTAAATGCTTGATGAATGTTTAGTTCTTGTTTCACGATAGTTGTCATTTCACGATATTCAGGCAACATAACTATTTTCTATGAGACAAAATAAACAAAAACAGCTGTTGAAAACTTACATTGCATTGCTAAATGGCATTTGACCGAAGGGCCGGAGGCCAGACGCCTCTGCATCGATAACAACAGCTTTGTCTTTACCCGAAAGATGACACTAATTTCTATGTGACGTTCGTTGCCACTAACAAAACATGTAGTTTCCCAAACCATTATAAATATATATGTTTATCTTGAATGTAACAATGAACCATGCCCTGGAACTTTCGTTAACTTTAACTCTTCAAAATCATCTCAGAAATACTAAACATGTCCAGAGGGTTGTGACGTCGGTGTTGGATGTACATTTTTGAGTTTTCCCCAATGTAAATTTGACCTACATTTAAGATCAATAACACATATTAATCTTGCACATAAATTCCTTTACTTTTGCCAAAATAATAAAAAAGAATAGTCTGCGGATAGCGAGGCACGTTAGAATAAAGGTTGATCTAAACAGGGCTGTCATGTCAGATGGTTACTATCTCTAGGCATATCATTACACAGTTTAACATACAACAATAAAACGTGGTGTTGTCTAACGCTGCAACAAATCAAGAACACAGAAGACATGTTTATCTATATAAACGTATGTATGTAACTATGCTAAAAGTCCCACAACACCAAAGTCGAAAAATATTGCAGCTATTGTATAAAAAGTCTCCTCATCAGTGATGCCGAACAGTTCATGAGGTCAGTACTGCTATCTCAGCAAATTACAATGGCGGTGACAGATGTGACAACGATTCTTGGTTGTTTAAACGCACACCAGACAAATACGTGTATACTGAGTGACTCCATTAATATTCTAAAGCAGAATAAGCCCAGCAGTCAGTGGTTTTGGTCACTGCAGAAATCCACGATTAGGATCATTGCTTTGTTATGAGTGCCAGGACACTGGTGTCAACGGACATGAAAAAGCAGATGATGGATGCTTCTGAGGCTACTGTGGTCAGAACAGCAAGCAGACATCTGAAGTTCCGTTCAATATTTGGTGCAACTGCTGATTGCGATGAATAGTGTGGGGCACGGGTCTTGTTGAAGATGCGAAACATTGGTGTCGTGCAGGGAGTTGTGTTATGTGAAGGCTTTGTAAACGACACAAGAACACTAGCCAACCAAAATTATGTGAACTACTGACACACATTCGTAGTAATTCTAAGTCTGAGATCTTAGCATATATTGACTTATATGGTGAAGTGTGATTATAGAATATTTTTATATTTGGAAAGCATATGACACACGTGAGATGCGCCCAATCTTACATCACT
Organism: Cepaea nemoralis; assembly: GCA_014155875.1. NCBI lineage: Eukaryota > Metazoa > Mollusca > Gastropoda > Stylommatophora > Helicidae > Cepaea > Cepaea nemoralis. Next base: position 28,199 of record JACEFZ010006621.1, on the reverse strand, counting down.
TCATAACACAAAGTAGAAACTAGCATTTAGCAGACAGGCTGATAACCTACCATAGACAAACATAGTGTATCAAAGATGTAAACTCATACACAGTAGACAAATTAATGAACATCCACTTAACGTTCAGAACTCTGGACCTTAAACAATCTGTTCATATTATATCATCTCATCATCTCATCTTGTTCCTCTTGTACCTTGCGATGTCGAGGTGAAGCATAAACAGCGGGAGAGTGTCCGTTTGTGGGCTTTATGTATCGAGATTCCCATGGACTATGCAAATCCTTTTCTCGGTCATGTTATATACACGCATCATGTCTCTCTAGAAAATCAACTTCATTGCACCAGTTTTATTGCATAGAGCTCAGTGTCTCTATATAGTAGCATACCGCTTACAGAAAGCGCCGTAAAGAACGTAGATTCCATATCTCCAGCGACGACATCCGCGGGTCAAGACACATCACTCTTGAATAGAACGAATGACGACATCCGAACACTAACCCAGGTCCGTAGAACACTAAGCAGACGGCTTAACCACTCATCCAAAAACAAACAGAACCCTTAAAAAGTTTATTAAATCCTACAAAGGTCAAGCACATTTCTCGAAATTTTGTGAACGTAAATTTTAGACTGTGTACAATCACTTCCAAAACTTTCCTCGGTCGCTTTGCATAAAAGTTATCTTCTTTCCACAATATGCTCCAAATGACCTCCGCAGTGTTGGATGTACACTTGCATACGTTGCGCTAAATTTTCAATTACTCTACTGCATTCCAATGTGGGAAATTCCCTGATCTTTGCTGTGATTACTGTTCACCACTCATTTGAAGGTTGTTCTGGTTCACATTATCTTTGAGATACCCTCATAGATAAAAATCTAGGGGGGGGGGGGATTCAAGTCAGGTGAATGCAGTGCTCACTCCAGGTCATACTTCATGCTGATCAGTCTCCCCTGAATTCGCTCTCACAGCCACGATAGAAAGTCATTTGATGTGTGTGTGTGGGTGACCCCCTTCTTGCTGGAACCACTGGTGATCTTTATCCAATCCACTGCGTCATCCAAATGATGCCCAAAACGTTCTCAATTATTCATAGATTTGTTGGTTCCGTTTTTCTTTTTGGTCACCTTATACTTGAATACAAGAAAATCTGGTCATCAGTGTACACATTCTGGTCTCGTTGGAGTCTAGACGTGATGGGTTGTGTGTAATGTAATGTTCCATACAGCATGTGCTGAGATGAGTCAAAAATGACTTCACAGCACTCAGGGCATTCCCATACGCGTTCAGACCTCATCTTCAACAACCAGCGACGAATTCCAAAACTATGGTAATGGTACAGCTGGAGCCTGATTATGTCCATGTAGGCTTTCCTCGGAGTACTGAATGTGAACCGATCATCTGGTCACTGCCTGTCGCGCCATTGAGTCCAGGCCATGATTATTTATAGGTTTTTTCCAAACAACATACAAAGGTAAGTTAATAAGTAAGTCACAAATGTCTGTAGAAAAATAACTAAAGATGATAACAACATGAAACCAGTTTATTTTTATACATACATTTTCCCTTTATTGGTCAACATAATTTCCACCAACATTGATGCATTTATCCCATCGTGTTATCAGTCCTCCCATACCGGCTGCATAGAACTGCGTGCTCCGTTTTCTAAACCACGTTTTCAATTCACATTCAACTTCGGCGTCATTAGCGAAATATCTCCCGCCAAGGTGAGTTTCCTGTTTATGCTGATAAATGTTTGTCAAATCATACGCTCATTCGCTTGTCGCTACGCTTGTCCTAAAACTGAAAATTAAAGGAATTGACGGAAGGGCCCAAAGCTCTAGGCTACCAGTTGTTTTTGAGAGCCATTATATACAGGGATAACTGGCCTGTGGCAGCCTAACGTCCACTGCATCTGCGTCCGTCTCCAGTTGTCTTGCCATGCTCGCCACTGGAACCAGATGGACGCGGACGAGGGAGAAAGGTCGAAGGATTTGCGCAACCACTTCCTCACTATAATCCAATCTAAAGCGCAAATCATTCGTTCTTCATCAAAAGATGCAATGAATGAATGGTCCTCGTCATTCATCACGGACGAACATCGCATAGCTGGATAGAAAACGTTACGCGGGCGAGTCAATAAGTAAGTCACACAGTTCTGTGGGATGGCAGATCAATGAAAACAAAGCATGCCGTTCCATGCAGCCGGTTTGGGAGTACTGATAAAACGATGGAATAAGTGCATCACTGTTGGTGGAAATTATGTTGAAAAATAAAAGGGAAATGTATCTATAAAAAATAAACTGGTTTCAAGTTGTTATCATCTTTGGTTATTTTTCTACAGCCATTTGTGACTTTCTTATTAACCTACCCTCGTATATAATCCCACAGGACACTGACCACATCTGCCTTATCGTTATCTACCTTATTATTAGCCTCTAACAGTTCACTAGACTCACTGGATAACATGACCACTATATCGGTGTATTAGCTAGATGGTGATAATTGGTGAACTTCCAGTCCTGCATAGAGTGGCTTTATCCGCGAATAAAATTTGGTGGAACTGCGGTAAAGCTGTGAAAATGTAAACAAGATAAAATGACACAAAGTAATGCAGCTTTACATAACATAATTACGACACATACAGGGCGATTAGCCTTCATAAGCAAACAAACACATTCACAAAACACAACATATAGCCAAGGAGATCTCCTGTGACTACATCAACACGTGACGACAGGACGAGAAGAATGAAAAGATGAAAAAATGAAAGCAATGAAGAGAAAATGAAAATTGGAAAAAATGTTCATACTTACCCAGAATTCCGAGCGAATAATATATAACCGCGAATATCACCGATGCCTTCTTTTTATACCCAACTGAGGGAGTGGGGTGTAGGATGATGACGGGACGGTGGGTGTGACGGTTCAGTGAGCATCCTAGGTACTGGAGCGGAAGTGGTACATTGTAAAGAAGGGGGAGGGGGGGGCGGAGGCAGGAAGGTAGGAGAATGGTATCTGAGCAATCCCAGTGGATGCATCCACAAAGCATGAGTGGGTGCCAGTGAGTGGGTAAAACTCAATGTGGACGAATATTGAAGAGCAATGGTGTGTGCATCTAAGTACGATGGTGATACTAACCAAACTCACATTCTGCACTCCTTTATGTTGCTGTGAGGCGAGTCCCAAAGTCAGGGTGGACTGATATGCGCGAGCGCACACACATACATCCACGCCGCTCAACAGACATTCATACAATAGTGTACATGGACATTTGCAAGGCACACATGAGAAGAGAGAGAGAGCGAGAGTGAGGGAGAGAGAGAGAGAGAGAGAGAGAAGAGAGAGAGAGAGGAAGAAAGAGAGAGAGAGAGAGAGAGAGAGAGAGAGAGAGAGAGAGAGAGAGAGGTGGGTATAGTTAATGCGATATGCCATATGGGGTATGCGGACACATATTATGGGTAGACACAGTGAAGCGAACACGATCCACGAACACGATATCTCTTAATTATAGCCAGTTATATGCAGCTCATGGGTAAGTGATCTCAGTGCAGATCACATACCTCATTTTCACCACATGGTGCGCAGTGCTAGTTTTACTGAAAGTCAATCACATCAATCAATGAATAAAGTGCCGTCTCCACATTGAAGTTTGGCCTCAATGGATCTCTAACACTGTGTATCTCTCACCGGGATTGTATTCTCTTTCACTGCTGTTCATTCGCCGCTTGAATCGTTGTTTACCTCTTGCTTGCTTGCCTTCAACCTTACCACCCAGTATTGTTTTTATAAGAGAGTAATGTCTTTTAGTGTGGCCGAATTATTTCACTTGCCTATTTTTTTATTTATTTATTTCTTGTATCAACTATCTTTTCATTCCAAGCTTTTCCAGAACCTTTGTATTTGATTGTTTTTGTTTCCACGAAATCCGACATTGTCTTCTTTATATTAACATCTCTTGAGCCTCTATTCGATTTAGGCCTAGATAATAATAATAATAATAATAATAATAATAATAATGATAATAATGATAATAATAATAATAATAATAATAATAATAATAACAACAATAATAATAATAATTTTTAAAAAATATTCAAAATATGATTATTAGCAGTCAAACGGCGAACCATTAATCTAGATCACACTTAGCGGGGAGATACTAGAACAAGTAACAACTTCTTTCTATCTTGGACAATAATAACTCATTATGGCAGAAGTGAAACAGAAATCAAAAAGAGAATAGGAATGGCCAAAAATGTTTCCAAACCTTTGGCTCTACGTCAGCCTTTAATATGATTGGTCCATCTCAAGTATTATAGTGTTCAATTAATGCCTCTGTTGTCCCAGAAATAATCTGCGTGTGCTGTCCATCTTTTTATTATATCCATGATATCCACGATTCTTTCTCCATCTTTTCCTTTGATACAACCACATCCTGTTATATTATTGTTCCTTTTGTTTTGTAAAACTGTTTATAATTTAATGCAACCCTTCATGGTTGTGTTTTATTTTTATTTATTTTTTTGCATTTCCTTTACAGGACACCGCTGTCAACACCGGTATCTTTCTGCTGTATGTTGATTTCTTGGCAAGATTACGCTCAGTAGTTTGCCATTGCTTTCTGAGCGGCCGGCTCACATACCCCGTAAGTTACCGATGCGATTCGAACCACTGCTAATTCTCACCGTCATCACGTTACCCACGAGAGTATACGAGATTACGGAGAAAGTCATAACCTCTAAGCCACGAAGCCGGCGTTTTATTTCTAGCTCCTCTATTTCCTTACTCATCATCTCACCTTCTTCCCCTTGTACTTAGCGGTTTCGAGGTGAAGTATAAACAGCGAGAGAGTGTCATGTAACGAGATTCACACGGACTCTCCTATTCCTTCTGTCCGTCGTAAATTTACTTGGTCCGCCTCCTCTTCTGATTTCATTTGGTCTGTACATCACTGATGATTGTAGTATACTGTTAGTTAGTAACCTAGTTACATGGCCAAACCATATGACTTACTACCTTATAATAAAATCTAGCGCTGCCATAACTTTCGTCCTGATTTCTTCATTTCTAATTTTCTTTCTTCTTGATACATTGAGTATTCTTCTCAGAAATCTCATGTTTGTTGTGATTTTATCTTTTATCTTTTTCTGCCATTGTCCAGGTTTGGCATTGGTAGCATAGAGTTGGTATGAAGATTGTGTTGTAGAATGTTTTCTTACTAATTATTAATACGTGTTTGTTCTTTAGTATTGGTGCCATTTGTTTAATATTCTGATTTGCCTTATTGAATCTATTTTCGATCTCGTCTTCTTTTCTTTCTTTTCTATTTTGTTGGCTCGCTTACACTAGAGCGTAGTCCTTACACACTGTTTAGAGTAGTAAGTGACTGCATTTTGCGTGTGGGTAATCTCGTCTTCTGATTTGTTATTTGATGATATTATACTTCGTAGTACTTGAAGCTCTTTACTTGTTTGAGGAGGTGATCTTTTAGATGAATCCTTATTGTTTTGTTTTTCTTCTTTGGTTATAATCATTAGCCGTCTATTTCCTTGCATTTTATCTAAATCCACGCCTCTTTGGCGCAAGTTGTTATTTGCAGAAGGTATGCCAGTTTTTACAATTCCTACTTTTTACTAATTTGTTTGTTATCATTTTAATGCCGGCATTATTCGATGTCTTCAACTAGTAACCTATCATATTTATTGTTTACTTTGACCATATATAGCTGACATAAGTCTGGCTTATTTCGCTGTATCTCGTCAGGACATACTGCAGAAATCACACAGCTTAAACTAAGGTGATTGGATAAATTCATCAAGCTGAAATACACACATATTCACACAGTAATTTCATGTGTCTACCATGGTAATTTTTAAATGACTATCATGTCTTTCTGTTTGCACAGGACTGGCTTCTGACGATTAACAGCGATTGCTTCAGCGACCTTTAACAAGCGACTATTTTGCGTGTTAAACGGAATAGCATTGTCTATATCAATCACGTGACCGGTTTCCAAAATGTGTCATCTAATCGATGAAGTAGGGTCTTTTGGAAGCTTTGTAAAGAAGAGGTGGATGCTATTTTTCTCCTTTTCGACTGTCTTATTGCTTGTGCTAAAGTCCTATTTGATTCATTGGAAACATCTTTTACTCCCTCTCACTCTTCCAGGGTCGCCCTCTTGCCTTGTATATCGATGTTCTCACATGTAATTATCTAGCCACTGGTTGATATTGTTCCATTCTAACTAAATGTCAGAAATATGTAATTCTTTGGTATTCTCATCAAGCAGGTGCCGTCTCCACAATGGAGGAGGGTGGCTGCAATGGATCTCCAACACTGTCTGTATCTTGTCCTGACTGTACATTCTGTTAGATTGATGTTCGTCAATCTCTTGAAGTTATGTTCCCACTTGTATCATTGTCTGCCTCTTGCTCACTTGCACGCAACCTTGCCCTCCAGTATATTTTTTACAAGAGTATTATGTCTTTTAACATGGCCAAAATATTTCACTTGCCTCTTTTTTATTTCTTTCATCAAACTCTCTTCTCATTCCGTTTCTAGGACGTCAGTATTTCATTTTTTTTTTACATCCACAAATCCAGTTCAGCGCCATATAGTAGTGTTGAATATACGTAACATTTGACAGTTCTCATTTTTAATGCGTTGTCAATCGCTATACCTTGGTATTCTAACAAGTCAGTAATAAGTATTATCCCGACACTTGTTCTTACTTTCGCATCTGTCTCTCCATTATCTTTTCCAGCTGCGTTTCCTATGAGTCTCAACCCATATGATGTAATTTTACAACTGTTTTCCAGGACTATCCATTGTTTGGCATTGGTAATGCAGGGTTGGGGCAAATAAAGTACTTGTCAGCTTCTATGTTGTATGCGTGTTGACACGTGTATTGTTTTACAATATTTGCTATTTTATAGTTGATGTTATTTGATTTCTGTATTCTGGTTTCTCTACCTCTATCTAGTCTTCAAACTTCTGCAAACACACTGCCCAGACACGTGTACGCTCTAACTTGATTTAATGATGTTTTATTTATATTTACGTTATATCTCACTGTTGTTCGTCGAATTAACATCAATATTTTTATCATCTATATTTTCTATGTTAATCTTCATATTAACATTCTGACAGTAATTGTAAACGCAGTTAATATACTGTTGGAGATCTACTTTGTCTTTATATAGTAATGTCTGGCCTTCTGCAATAAAATGGCTCTTTAAACTCTCTGGATGTCGATATCTTGGTGTTACCTTGGTGGCGATAACAATTGTTGTGTTTTTGTGTTTAATTTCAGTTCTTCCTTTTCAATGTCTGTGGTTACGATGTACATCAGTTGTTATAATTCATGGTTATTGGTTGCGACAAACACTATGCCGCCAGGAGCCCGGGGAGGAGTGGTTGGTGTGTTTACATGCCGCCCCATTGGTCATGTTTTCAAATCCTCATTAATTCAGAATGTTTTAAAGAAATCTGGACTCCCAAGACGACCTGCCTAGAGTGGGTACCAGGGGATGTTCTGGCAAGTAATAGTGGCCATCGTAAGTGTGACCACATAACCCATTCAGTGCTGTATTATATATAACAATATGGGACTTGCACCATATGCCCTGTAGGCTCAACACGTATAAAAGGGTCCTATACTTACTTATTATTATGCCATAGCATGAATGCTGGATATTTATGTTTAGTCATCTACTGTTCACACCCGTTTTATCTGGAATAGACCATGGGACGGTGGGAGTCATTTTGTGTGACATTTACTGTCACAGGAACTGAGCTTTATGGGGACGACCTTTTGCCGCGACTAACTATGTCAGTCGCATAAAGTGAAAAGATACCCGCGAGAGAACGCAACCATGACAGGAGACATGCTGGATCAGTCTGACCGTCAGTACACATGTATAGTGTCTGCTGCTGACACATACGTATTCCACCTACATTGACGGCTTCCAGCACAAAGATTATTAGTGTACTGTGTACTGAATGCCGTCACGTAAATTACATGAATGATCCACTGACACGCCCGAATCCATATTGTGCTTTTGATGCCAGACCCATATTCTGACAGTCCAATCGGCACTCGATGGCCGCCTTCACTTGACAGGACATCCAGGATACGCTGTTGAGGCTGCTCGACCTTTGACCCAGGTCAATATTAAAGATTAACCTCGATGCAAATTCGAACCCATGACCACCGAGTGAGCAGACAACAGTGTAGCCATTATGGTAGTGTAGCGCCCTGAATGAAATATTGCATGTTTTAAATAGTTTTAATACAACAATTCGACTTGAATAGTTTCGTCTTCTACACCCGAATCCAATTCAACTGCTGGCAGTTATAATAAGTATATAATGCATTATACGCTATAGAGAAATCTTAGTACACTGTGGCTATCTAATCGTCTCTATATTTGAAATAGCTAACATTTGCACTGAATAAAAGTAGCCCACTATGTTAATTTAACATGAACAGTAATTGCTATAGGATAACGATCTTAAAGTATTACATGTGATGAGGGGTTGTGTAACTACGTAATGACACACAATTCTCTCCAGGTAATTTGCTATAAACAGAACGATGTAGCAATGGAGAATAGTAAAACGATATAACTACAATAACTATGATTGTAATTTATTGGTTCAGACTTGGAGGATCTTTATTCACTTTCACCGATGGAAGCTGCCGCCTTCTATGACAAATATTGAATTCAATTAACATACTGCTAGAGAGTTCCTTCAAATCGATCTAGAAATGTTCGGAACCATTGTGTAAATGATCTTTAATCGTGTGTAACTTTGAATACTGCAAGTGAGAATTCCGCAGTAACGACATTTCATGCATTTCATGATTTTAATGCTTCTGGAATGTTTGTTCTTTCTACAGGTAGCTTAGATTGAACTGCATTATAGATAACACCCGTGTTATTCCAAGGCAACCCCATTTGCTGAAAACACGATCTTCTGAAACTTAGAAAAGCCCTCACATCTTCAAATTACCACGTACAAATCTAATGTACCATATAATGTATGCTAATGTTGACATTCCAGAAAATGCTTCGGATCTTCAGAAGAGAAAGTTAACCTAAGACATTGTTGAGTCCCCATTTGTTTAGCTCGGGATTCCCAGACGTTCAATGATTCTTGGCCCAAGTGTTGCTTCGATTATTTATACATGATTGGTTGATAGAAATCATACTAATGTCCATCAACTTGTGTTCAAAGCAACATGATCTTTAATATCCTATATTGCTTATAAAAAAAAAGGTTCGTCAGACTTTAAATGTGTAGTTTATTATCATTTACACAATGAGATGAGTTGTCCATGATATTCTTATTAGTTTCGCCGGGCGATCGTTAGTAGTTGTCATTAGCCATTTCACAGAACAGCTATCTGTATATACTGAACGTTCATTAACAGTGCATAACAGTGTGAGACGACTGGCCAAAGTTGTCCGCATGCCACACGTTGTGGTTGGGAAACGGCTATTCAGTAAATTATACATCTTTCAGCTGTCTAGACCTGACCGCAAGCAAGCATTATATTTCAATACTCTTCACGAAACGACATTACAACGGGTATTCCCTGAGCAACATCCGGACACGTGTATAGTGCATCAAAGTCATTCCCAATCTACCCCCTAGAGCCCTAGAGGAATACGACATGGTACTAGCAGTAGGAATGTTAAACCTGCAAATACAAGAGCAAAACAAGCGCTGACTTCCCGCTTTGTTAATGTGACCCTCCTTTAGAAGCACATGGCTTAACTGTATCCACGATCGTTCAGTCTAGGGACCTGCCTGAGAGTAATGCTTGTCCCGGCCCGAAGTGGCTTTCCAGATTAAACTACTTGCCAAGATACATCTGTCGCCGTCACCTATGATGATGAATATACATGCATGCTGCCTTCTGCAAATATTTGCCTAAATCTATAAGATGTTCTGGTGGCACTCAACATATACATCGCTGACTAAAACAATAAACCTCAATGGAAACTGCACATATATTACGATGTAAAATGTATTTGGCTGCATTCATCGCTATATGGGTTTGGTCTCGGCGTAATCTGATGCACTGAACAATATTGCCATAATTCACATGTTTTTCCAAGACACCTAACTCTGGAGTTAGCGCAGCCATGGAGGTGATGTCTCAGGTCATTAGCAATGATGTCATGATATACACTCACATTTCTCTAAACATCGTCGCCCGTTTAATCATTTCCGTTGTTGGTGTTATCACCAACCTCATCAGCATGATCATCTTCTCAAAACTCGGCCTCAAAGACAGCAATAGTGTTGGTATTTTCTCTCTCTCCTTGACCGACTTTCTTGTTACGGGTATCCAACTTGCAAGTTGTATTTCTTTCATAATTGATCTTGTGTTCCCCAACACTGGGATTGACGCGAGGTATTTAGGTTACTATACTCTTGGATGGGTTATTACGGCCCTCTATGAAGTCTCGTGTTGTATGACCGCCATGATATCCGTAGAGAGATGCTATTGTGTAGTCTCTCCGTTTACAGTCAAGCAGGTCTTCACCAGGTTCCGTTGTATTGTGAGCATGTTGACCATCTACGGCATACACATTGCTATTCACGCTCCTATTTACATATTTGAGAGAATGGAGCTGATTCCAGTTCCAGCACTGACAGGAAATAATACCACAACGTCCGGGTCACCAGAAATAATGTTTGCGACAAGCATAAACCAGAAAGTACAGTTATTAGAATTTATTCTGGACATCACAGCAGGAGTCTCCTTGTGGTTATTGTCCCAGGCTATAATAATAGTGTGTTCTGTTTGGATGGCTTATTCACTAGAAGCCTCGTCCAAAGTTCGACATAATGCCAGCTATTTAGAGAAAGATACTACTCAAACTCAGCTGTCTCGGCATACTAAACATTCATCAACATTATCCAATCGTGAAAGACGGCTAGTCAAAGTTGTTCTCTTCCTAGCCATAACCTTGACATGTTGCAACATTCCAAAGATGATCACAACTGTCATGTACTATACATTCCCAGATGCGAACAGCGGCAAACAGGAAAACCTCAGCACGGTCTTGTGGACGATTGCAGTGACCTTTGGATCCCTGGGCTGTAGTGTGAGCTTCGTGGTATATCTAAAACTGAACGCCAGCTACAGGCGGGAATTTACCTCTATATTTAGACGTCACGTAGACACATCTAGCAACACCTGAGTCGTCAACAGGAAAGCAAACTTGACATCTCTAACACCTTCAATTTATTAAGCATTCTTAGATTGCCTTTGCTACTTCAGTCAAAAATGTAAAAATAAATGAACATTGCTTTATAATCACAAACATATAGTATCTTCAGTTCTCAGAAACATTTCAATTGACCAATGAATTCATGCAAAATATAAAGTCCGTATACTAACGACATTGGAATATAATACATATATATTTTTTTCAATATGTGTCTACTTTTGGCGCCCAAAAATGTATGAAAAAATAATTGGTCGCATATGGCTTTACAGGACGTCGCTGTCAACATCACCATCTTTCAGCTGATTGTTGATTTCTTGGCAATATTACGCTCAGTAGATTGCCATTGCTTTCTGAGCGAACGGCTCACATACCCCATAATTTACCTACGCAGAGAGAACCGCTACCGTTTCTCGCGCACGTCACGTTGCTCACAAGAGTATACAGGATTTCGGAGAAAGTCGTGTAACGCCTAGACCAGGGAGACCGGCCAAAAATGTATGGTGTGTAGAAAATTGAAAATAAATGAAAATAATGATTTTAAGATATTAAACAAAACAAAACAGTGGTGGATATTAACTGATTCAGTGCCAAGCAAAATGTAGGTTTGGATCAAACATGGAACGCGATATAATGAAAAATTATAATGTACATTTCTGTTCACTGAGCATTGAAATTGTGGAAATTACCAGGGAAACAAGCAAACAACACGATGCAACAAGTATGGCAATATGTCGTTTTTCTGTCCACGTGGAAGATCAAATATGGCGATAAATTATCCTTTGGCACTGAATCAATTAAATAAATCAACAGTTTTCATCATGAATAGTACACATTTACATTCAATATCGTTGCCAAGTACGTAGGTCATGTTATGGTTCACTATAGCTGATGTTGGAAAGTAACGTTTCCACGTCTTAAGGCGTGTTGGGTGCTAGAATTAAATGTGTATAAGTCAACTGACACTGGATGGTGACATGGTCAAATATCACATTGGGGATATCTGATGTATTCGGTTTAAACCATAAAAAACTAAAATCACTACAGGGTAAGCAATAATGTGATATCTCATGTGAAAATTATGTGTATGTCAATCTTTAAAAATATAATGCATACAGATAAAACTAATATGGAAAAAACAATATATGTTAATGAGGACAAATTAGAGATTGTGGTAAACTTCGAATATCGTTGATCATTAATTACCAACAATGATGACACGATAAAAGAAATTAAAAGACGAATATCTATTGCTCTTCAAAAACTGACACAACTGAATAAATTATGGCGTGGAACAGATATTTGTTTAAAGAACTGAAGTCAATGAAACGAGGGCACCAACACAATACATATGGTTTAAAATACAAAAAATGGGAATATGATAAATACCAATGAGGAAATGTGCAATACATGGAAAGAATATTTTGTTGAATTACTAAATTGTGAAGCTCCAAGTAACACTTTCCCACAGGAAAAGGTTCTAACGTGTGAACCACAAATTGAAGAAGCTGCATTTGAAGAAATCCTATATGTAATCACACGACTTAAAAACAATAAGGCAACTGGGGCTGATGGAATTGCTGCTGAATTTATAAAGGCGGGTGGCCATGCATTACATCTAAAGCTATACGAACCAATAATAACAATCTAGAGAACAGAAGAATTACCCCATGACTGGAAAGAGTCATTATTGATACCTATCTTTAAGAAAGGAGACAAGTTCCAATGTGAAAATTATAGAGGAATATCACTACTGTCCACAAGCTATAATATACTATCCGCAGTATTACTAAATAGACTAAAACCATATTCAGAAGTCATATTAGGTGACTACCAGACGGGTGTTAGACAAAACAGATCAATAATAGATCAGATATTTATCTTACGACAAATAGCCGAGACAAATTGGGAATATAAAAGAGATCTCCATAATATTTTTGTGGATTTTAAAAAGGCTTATTGTCAGCGTCTTATAACTAGGGATAGTAAGACTCGGGTTCAGACAGGCAGATGATTGCGAGTACAGATACGACAGAACTCAAGTTTCACTTATTGTCGTCATGGTTTATTTCGATATCTATCATCAAATGACATAAACCTCTCGCACAATAGCATATTACATATATGTCATATGAAAGCATTCAAATCATCTTTAAACACAAACATCATCTATTCATTTAAACTACTACACAGCTTAAAGATTCTAAGTCTATCTTATGTGTCTCCCTCTAAGTTACACCCGATCCAGTCCAGTCAGTGTCCGGTGGCCGTCTGCCCTATCGACTCTCGTCGGGTTGGCACAGAGTGCGTGCTACTGCGGGCATCTCATGGATTTCACCTTTCCACGCTTCCCGCGGGTTGTATCTGGATGTGTGTTGTGACTCATCGTTCTCGACAGTTCGAGAACATGTTCGAGTGTTTACTATTATCTCCCTTGTTTCTGGGTTTCTTGTTATATCCCTTGTTTTTTCTAAGTGGGACCTTGACACTTATGATAGTGTAAATAGGAATAGTCTATGGAATGCTATGCAGGAATTTGGAATACCAAGGAAGTTAATCAATATGATCAGGCTATGCATGAAAAATACTTATAATATAGTAAATATAAAGGCAGGAAATCAGACCCTTTCCAAATAACATCAGGCTTGAAACAAGGTGATGCACTATCACCGCTACTCTTCAATCTGGCTCTAGAGAAAGTTGTAAGGAAGGTAAAGGAGGAATGTGATATTGGAGGAACATCAAAGCTGCTTGGTTATGCAGATGATATAGATATTATTGGGGAAAATGTACAAAAGACATTGGAAATATTGACTCACTTAAAGGAAAAAGCCCAACAGATGGGGCCGGTTATCAACCAAGATAAGACAGAATATATGGTGTCATATATTTTTGAAGGGAGTGGGAGATCACTGTAGTGCATGCCCCATTTCTAACAAAAGAAGTAGAGCCCCATCCTCTTCTATCTTCAATAACCCCAGAATATGAACCTTGAGTTATCTGCAGGTCTCGTTCTATTAAGTAGTCTAGGAGATATAGATTATGGCCCTGGTGAGAATAATGATTACTAACTGGGATTCTGCCCCTTCTCCAAGGATTCTGTAGCTCTGGAGCCCCCTTTTTTGTTTATCAAATCTGAGGAAAGTTTGGAGAATTTTCTCAGCCTGATTTAGATGAAGAAAACATGGATATTGAGCAGTTGATAGATTTAAAGTCTTCTCTCCCCCATTTTAGTAAGTCATTATGAGTGGATTTATTTTTAAACAATCAAACACATAATCAATCACATTAGATTCTGACAACATGATGTACAAAGAAGCTGGTGACTCACAGATAGGTTTGAACTGATAAATTAACAGAAGGTCAATTCATGTTAATCATTTATTGACTGGGCCTGAGCCTTCTGGCCAGTACATACATCTCTATTGTGATTTACACAAGATATATTAGAAAAGTTGCATATTGGACCATTGCCACAGACCATCAATAAACAAGCATCAATACATGAGAGGTCAACAAATGTGAAAACATAGTAAAAGTTTTGATGTTGCACATGTTAAGTGTGAAGATGATGAATCAACAATTAAATATCAGTTTCCTGACATTGGGTGTGGTGTGTACCAATTAGAAAGGAAACCTGGTGACTGGAAGATTTGGTAAGCCAGAGTCCATTGACTGATGGATCCACTTCAGGTATGCCCGTATAGCTCCTCTGAAGGCCTCCCCATACTTTGCTCATGGCCAAGTCATCTTCCCTCTCACTTGTGGTTCATCTCTTTCTCTCGGCTTCCCTCTTTCAGGTCTGATTTAGGTGGTTAGTTTGCTGATGTGTTGGGTGGTTGTTGGTATGTAGCCACCAAGAATCACTGATGAATATTCACATATATATGTACATTCCTACCAATACAATATTCTAAAAGTAGGTCAGAAGAAATCTAAATTCCTGAAGTAGGAACTAGTTCCCCTCCCCTCCTTTTTTTCTCTAAGCTAGTGTTGGGTTAATTTGGGGTGGTCAGAGTTTATCACACTGTGTACGCCTTGTATCAACTGGTTCCTGCTGTATGTAAGTTCTCATTTGATCTGGGTCAGTGAACGTATACAGTAAGACAGTGACAAGAGTGAGAAGGTGTCAAGATGCATGTAAATAAATGACATACATTTATAACATTTCTTCCACTCAATGGTGTTTATAGTGTGTATAAATAATTCTCTGTGTTTTCTCAATTAACCAACTTCTTCTTCTTCTTCTGTGTCTAATAACTCTCTCCCATTATCTGTTGTTGTTGTGATGTTGAGTGTTGGGTTGTGTGGTGATGAGTGGTGTTGAGTGGTGTTGTGTTTTAAGTTTTGTTGAGTAATGAGTTAAGTTCACTTCGTGTGATGGAGTTCCGCGAAACTCAACTCTTCTGATGTAATGCAGTTCATAAGTGCTCTTATCTAATTAAAATTTGACATAAATATGAATATTTATCCCTCAAACCCTATCCATTCAATAGATGAAGCAGAAAGAAAAGATTGGATTTCTCTGTCAACTTCCTAAATTGAAAATAGACATAGATAAGTCTGTTTTAAAACAAGGCACTTATTCTAATACACGAACTGTCATTTTAGCTGTAGGTAGTGATAGTATTTTTTATCAGTGTCTGCTGAAATGCACAAGATTGCTTTAGAATCATCACTTCGTACAGTTGTTCAGAATAGAATGGAGTAGTATAATGCACTTCCCAAAGTTAATAATTATCTTTAAGAATATCAGAGATTGCAGTTTCATCGAATAGAGTATTAGAGTGTCAGTTTGCCCGGGAACGGCTCTGCGTCGTCAGAATCTACAGTCGAGTATTTTTACATTTCAGAGGTTTTAATTAATAATAATACATTTCAATTGACATTACAAACACTGGATACCATTTCTTGATACCTGATACATCGGGTTCTTAGTCTAATCTCGGCAATTACAAGCTTACCTCGGATCTAGACACTCCGCAGTCCCATGTTTGAAAATTTGTTCACACCAGCTTCTCACGTCTGTTCATCAGGCTGGTTGCAGGACAAGTGTGGGCTTACCATATTCTGATGAAATATTAACATATGCAAAACATGCGTTGGCGCGAAAGCGGGGTCACATGTCTATTTCGTCCAATGGTCTTCCGAGCTTTGTCTGATGAAATCTTTCTAAGAATCCACGTCATCTGTCACTTATGCAGTTCCAGTTTCGATGTTAAGTTTTAAGTCCTAGTTTCAGTTTGCGGTTGTGAAGTCAATTGTTTTACTATTTCCTCTTCTTGGCTTGCGGTCTTGTTAACTGAATAATGGTGGTTAGCCATTATGCTACATGGCCCCACCCCAGATTGTTCTACGGTATGGAACTATGTTTCCAACATTTTCAGTTATCAAGCTGTTCCCATTTTTCCTCCCTTGTATTCTCTTCTGCATCTGATTGACCTGGTTCATCAGGCACTGGGTGTCGACTCAGGAAGTCCGCTCCCACATTCATTTTCCCATGAACATACTCAACCTGGAACGAGTAAGGTTGAAGAAGCAGCGAGCACCTCATAAGTCGGGCATTCAGAGTCTTAGATGCTGCGAGAAACATGAGTGGTTGATGGTCACATTTCACTGTGAAGTGTTTGCCATATAGGTATGCCTGCAATTTCTGTACACTCCATACGAGCGCAAGACATTCTCTCTCGATAGTACCGTAATTTCTCTCTGCTGCATTCAATTTCCTGCTAGCATAGGCTACAGGGAATAGCTCTGATGGTACATCTCCCTTTCTCTGCAACAGCGTTGCCCCAATTCCTATGTTATTGGCATCGGTGCGCAGCACGAATGGCTGGTCGAGGTCTGGTAGATGTAAGACTGGATGAGCAGTTAATGCCTGCTTTAGTGCTGTGAAAGCTCTCTCACAGTCATCTGACCAAGTGACTTTCTCTGGTTTCCCCTTTTTGGTAAGATCCGTTAAAGGTGCTGACAGAGTATTGAAGTCCTTGATGTATTTTTGATAGAATCCACATAAGGATACATATGATCTTACATCCTTCTTTGTTTTTGGACGAGGTGCTCACTGGAGTTTGTCCACATTTCCCTCTTGTGGAGTTATCAGTCCATGAGATATCTTATGACCTAGAAGGTCCAATTCTTGGAATCCTATCTGACACTTCTTTGGTCTAGCCGTCAATCCAGTTTCTCTGAGGCGCCTGAACAAAAGATGCAGGGTTTCTACATGCTCTTCAAATGTTTCAGTGGCGATCAGGATGTCATCCATGAAGCGACTGATGTCTGGATGCTGTAGTGGGTCAAGTAATTTTCTCATCATACGTGTAAAGACGCTGGGAGCATTACTTAATCCGAATGAAAGAACGTTGAACTCATAGTGTCCTTTTAGGCGTGCTGAAAGCTAACCATGGTCTAACTTCCGGTTTTACAGGAATCTGGTAATATCCCTTACTGAGATAAATCCTAGTAAAGTACTTAGCTCGGTTGAGTGCTGTGAAGAGTTTATTCTGATCAGGCAGAGGTTCTGCTTGGACTTCAGTAATAGCATTGAGCTATCGATAATCGATGCACAATCTATGTTCTCCACTTGGCTTTCTCAATAAGACGACGCTAGCACTGTAAGGTGATTCAGATGGTGAGATTATTCCTGCGGTGAGCAGTTGTTGTATTTCTTCCTCTAAAGTCTTTTGCTTTGCATAAGGAACTGGGTAAGTCTTGACTCGCACAGGCACTGTGTCATTTAACTTCATGTAAAATTCCTCCAAATCAGTTCTTCCTGGCTTATCAGTAAGTACTTCTGCATATTTTGCCATAAGTTTCCTAATCTGCTTTTGCTGATCCTTTGTTAAGTGGGGATTAATTTCACATCCTTAAAGGTCTCTTTGGCTTGCAGTTGGCACTCGACTCCCATTGTTGATCCTTCTTCGACTTCAGTAGCCACACTCATGGCCATCAGATGTGCTGGTTCGGTGGTTGAGGGTCTTTCATGAAACTTCTTCAAGAGGTTTATGTGAAATACTTTCATCTTGCCTTTGACTGAAATTCTGTAGTTGGTACGTGAGATCTTCTCCGTCACTACATAAGGTCCTCTCCATCCTATTTGCAGCTTATTCTGACTGGTTGGAAGCAGCAACATCACCTTCTCTCCTACCTCTAACTCTCTATCCTTTGCCTTGCGGTTGAAGTTACGAGCAATTCTTCGTCTGGCTTGACGTAGATTGACATTCGCTTGTTTCCAACTGTGTTGTAAACGATTTTTCAACTCGGCAACATATGTAGATGCAGTCACGACTGTATCATCTGTAGTATTATCAGTCCACGTTCGAAGTAACGCCTCCAGTGGTCCCTTGATCGGTCGTCCAAACAACAATGTGGCTGGAGCAAAACCTGTTGAGTGATGGGGTACTTCCCTGTAAGCGAATAAAGCTGCGGGTAAATACAAGTCCCAATCCTCTGTCTTCTCCTGGGCAATTTTGCGCAGGATACTAATCAATGACCCGTTCCACCTTTCCACAAGTCCATTTGACTGAGGGTGATATGGTGAACAGAAGATATGGCGTGCATGAAAAAGTCTGAAGGTCTCTTCCATGAGCTTACCACGAAACTGTGAATCGTTGTCCGTCAAGATCCTTTGTGGGAATCCTAGACGTGTGAATATTCCTAATAATGCATCAGCGACGTGTTGGGAGTCACAGCTGGGCATAGGAACTGCTTCGGCCCACATATTTTGTTGTGTCCACAAGCGTTAATATGAATCGGTTTCGCCTCTTCGTTGCTGAGAGAGGTCCGATTATGTCTACAGCCACTTTCTCAAATGGAATTCCAGTGATTGGCGATTCACCCAACATTGCCGGTGGTGTCCGGTGTTTTGGGGATACTTTCTGACACTGTGGGCATGATTTTACAAACCGTTGTATGTCTGAATTCATCCCTGGCCAAAAGTAGTGAGTGGTAATCCGCTGTGTAGTAGCGTTGATACCCATGCGCCCACTGAATGGTAGACTATGACCCATCTCTAAGATCCGAGTCCTGTATTGAGTTGGTACAACAAGTTGATTAAACTCTTGTCCAGCTCGTCCTGCTTTTCTGTAAAGAAGTGCTGACTTCATGAACAGATCACCTTTACGTAGAGGTAAATGCGATTTTGGCAGTTTTCTGAAGCAGGGTTCCAAGGTGCTGTCGGCTTCTTGTGCCCTCTTCAGTTCCTCCGTTCGAGGGATTGGCGTAGTTGTTTCTGGAGTTTTTGTCGCCTGGGATCGAGTGGTCATGGTCGCCATCGCCACAGGTTGAACAGGTTCTCCTAGAACGATAAATCTACAGCCGAGGATTACGGGATATATCGGATCATCCAAGACTGCTGCCTTGATTGTTCCAGTGACATACTGCGAGGCTATGTTCACTTTTGCCACTTGAAGAGACATATTTGTTGAACTCTTCAGTGGTCCCTGTAATTCCACTATTTCCTCTGTCACCTGTTCAGGGTGAACTAAGGATGATGAAACAACACAGTCATACGATAATCCAGTATCATATAAACAGGTCGTTTTGAATGCATTTAGCAAGATGGATTCTACAACCGGAATACGAGATGGTGTGTCTTGATGAGGTGTCTGTTTGGACGGTTCACCAGTGCTCACTTTTTTCTCTTTTCGGTTGGCCAAACAGGCCGCTGTGTGTGGAGGTGGCTTTTTCCAGTAATTCTGAAATGTGTGACCTCTAATTTTGCAATGGGTACAGAATGGTTTGTCCTCCATCGGCGCTGTTTGGGCTGTGTTTTGAGTGTTTTTCTGGGATTTCCCATTTTTCTTGGTGGCTACAGTGTTTTCACCCTCTTTTGGCTGTGGAATTTTGTTTTGAGAGGGGGTGTTGTTCGAACGTCCCTTACCTCCCATCTCCTTCTGAGATTTGTCAAATCTCTCTGCCAGGATGATTATAGTTTCTAGGCGGTCAGCCCCGTTTTGGGTTAAGAATGCCTTCATTTCGTTCTGCATTTTCCCCTTGATCTGATCAATGATGATCATTTAACGGAGTCCTTCAAAACTTTCCTCAAATCCTCCCAAGCAAGCCCATCTTTGTATGGCCCATGATTGATTGATTAAGTTGGCCATTGCTTTCTGAATGAGAAGTCAACGTTCAAGTTCAACTTAAAGATGTAGGGAACGGTCCCAGTACCCCACCATCAGCGCACCGGTCGTTTAAGTGCTAAAGCGCTGGTATTATTTCGGCCACGTCAACTGCTAGGCTTGCATGATGTCACTGGAATATATCAGCACACGAACTGATATACAATGGGTATTTTTGGATATGCGTGATCGCCAGCACCGGATGAGAAAGCACTTGATACCATTGATGATGCACCCACGGTTTGTTGTCGTTTTTTTTTCTCTGGCTAGTTAGTCTCCCATCCTCTGTGAACAGACTGCCAGATTAGTTGAACTCCCTAACTTGCTGTAACTAAGCTCCATTCATATTCACCTTATATTGCACTGGTGTGCATCGAATCACCATACATTCTGTGTTTCCGATGTTAGTAATCATATCAGGCATTCTGACAGCAATGTCAAATAGAGCACCACATAAGAACCATCATCATTATCAAGTGCATTGCCAGCTGGCGTTGGCGTTCATCGCTCTCCACAGATCACTGTTTTTGGTGTTCTGGATCAACTCTGGTCAAGATATCCTCCATGCCACCGTCTCAATCCACCCAGTATATTTCTCGTGGTCTGCTTCTGCCTCTCTTCCCCTCGATCTTTCCAGCTTCACAATGTTCTCCAATGCCTCTCTTCTGAAATGTGTTTTTCAATGAAGTCTTGAGAAGATAATGTGGTGGTTTCCCCTTACCTTCCACATCCACACGGTGGTCTTTTACCTCCGCCTTAAACAGCCATTTCTGACTGTTAGGACAACTGAGTGCCCTGCTCTGCTGAGCTGCAGAGTTGTCCACTTATTCCGGTGAAAACTCGGTCTCAGGGCCGCGTTAGCCACAATGTAGTGTGTTTCCCATCCTCTACCACTGAGAGGTGCCTTTGCGATTTTCCCTTCCTAATGTTATGGTCTATGATGGCCAAAATTCTCCAGTACTTTTAGAGGACAGACATAAGAGTATAAATTGTACTTTTGGAAACTGATGCTGATTCGAATCAGCTTCCGGTAGAATTTTATAATGCATCTGGTTTCCCAGGTAGACCCAGCCTAAACTGGATACCAGGAAGGTTCTCAGGAAGGAAGTATAGGCACCACGTCATGATACTGGGCATACCACCCGCCGAGTGCCGATTGGTCTATAAACATATTGGTCTAACACCGCATGACCAGCGCCACTTCCGGTTTGTAAAAGAGTCTCTGAGTTGTTTTTATAACTGCAGTGAATCGATATATCTTCGAGCAGGAAAACAACACAATCTTCCAACCAACTCTGTGCTACCAATGCCAAACCTGGACAATGACAGAAAAAGAGAAATAACAACAACGGAAATGAGATTCCTGAGAAGAATACTCGATGTATCAAGAAGAGAGAAAATCAGAAATGAAGAAAGCAGGAGTAAAGTGGGAGTTATAGCAATGTTTTATTTCATCAGAGAAGAGCAATTTAAATTGTTTGACCATATAACTAGGCCACCAACTAACAGTAAACTATAGCAAGCAATGATGTACAGACCAGAGGGAACCAGAAGAAGAGGCCGGCCATGTAAACGATGGATAGATGGAATATCAGAATCAATGGGAATCACGATAAATGAAGTCCATAAACGGACACTTTCCCGCTGTTTATTCTTCATCTCGACACCGCAAGGAACAAGATGAGATGAGATGAGGAGACTAGTGAATCGATTGTTCGCATGAACAGAATGATCATTTATAGTGTGATTGCTAGTGATTGTAGTTAACTGTGTGAAACTGTTCTTTGAACGAATTAAATCATGCAATGACCTGAAAAATGCCAGCTACGTTAAAGTACAGATAAAATCGATAATAAATTTTATATTTTAGTTCAGCAACTATAAAGAAGAAAAAATTACCACCGAGAGTGAACAGTTATTAACTATTCTGAAATTACCGCAGCAGGGCGGTCTTGTGTCTTAGATGTATTAGGATATTTAACGATTACTTATACTTGTACAGACTAAAGCTATCACATAATTACTTTCGTGAAGTTCACATACGCGAGATAATACTCTTGAAATTGATCAAACATGACAAGAGCTAATGGGCGCAACAACCTTTATTATAGTGTAAATTAAGATATCAAACGAAATTATTTTAGGAATACACAATTTGACCATTACACAAGTTTTATGAAAACAATGCCCACGTTCCAAATATGAATATAATCAGGAACACATTTTACTTTACATGCACCTGATTCAAATATATCGTAGCTTCTTTTTCATACTTCGTTGGCTTTATTATATGCACATGCCAATTCATGGCTTTCACCTGGAATCAAAAATGATTAGGACACTCCCTACAAACATGAATATTATTACAAAGGAGCAGCATTATGAGGCCAGTGGACATTTAAGTGACATGCCAGAGGTTCTTGGCGAGGACGTGTTCATATACATGCATATCTCTATTAATGTTTTGACGCGTTTGATCATTTCAGTTGTTGGCTTTATCACCAACTTCATCAACATGATCATCTTCTCACAACTGGGCCTCAAAGACAGTATGAGCGTTGGTCTGTTTGCTCTCTCCTTAACTGCCTTTTTGGTTGTGAGTATTCAGCTGGCAAGTTGTATTTCTTTCGTGATTGATCTCACGTACATCAACACAGGCATTGACACCAGAGCCTTGGGGTACTACACACTGAGTTGGGCAATCAGCTGTCTATACGAAGTCTTCTGTTGGATCACGGTTGTGGTATCTGTGGAGAGATGTTGCTGTGTAGTCTCTCCGTTTACAGTCAAACAGATCTTCACAAGATATCGTTGTATTGTTGTTATAGTGACTATTTACGTCATCCATATAATTATTCATGTTCCCATTTACGTTTATGACAGATTTGAATGGATAGAGATGGCGTCACTATCATTTACTAATACGACCACGGGGCCACCAATCAAGACTTTCACAAAAATGACAACCCAAAAAATCAAGGATCTCACATATATACTTGACTTAACTGCAGGTGTGTCCTTGTGGATGGTTTCCCAGGCTCTAGTTATCGTGTGTGCTGTGTGGATGGGTTATTCATTAGATGCGTCTGCCAAAGTCCGAGTCTCTGCCAGTTATGAATCTCAAAGTAGCCCTCGAGCTTCTCAGGACAGTTATTTGAACCGACCATCAGCATTATCTGTGCGTGAAACACGACTGGTAACCGTGGTTCTCACCTTGGCTATAACCTTGACATGTTGCAATTTTCCAAAAATTATTACAATAATAGTCTACAATGTATTTCCGGGCATCAACACAGGTAGACAGGAAAACCTCTCCATGATTTTGTGGTCTCTAGCCATCACTTTTGAATCCTTAGATTGCAGCGTTAGCTTTCTGGTGTATTTACAATTGAATTCCAGCTACAGACGAGAGTGGAAATGTTTGTGTTATGATCATTTGAGAGAATCTAACAATACCACAGCCAACACGGCTGCAAAATCTATATCATATCATTAGTATTTTGATGCATGTCCGTACAGACTAGAATAATTGAGATACTGTAATAAAACTATGATTCCAACATTTTAGGACGTTTCCTAAGAGAATATTAGACAATGTTACGTTTACAGAAGTCACTGATCAGTCGATATACACTCAGGAATACACGGTTTTATGAAATCTTTACAAGATGTGTTAGTGGGTTAGCGACACGAGAAAGCCTTGCAGTGCCGGGCATTTACACGTAAAGTAAACGTTTTGCTAGTCACATGTTTATTTAGACCAATTGGCACTCGATGACGATTATGGCTAATATAACCCCTACTGCTGTCAATGCAGAGGTCACCGCGCTCATCTATGAACACTCAGATAGCCCCGAAGTGCTCATCTATACAGATGGATCTGTTGTAAAGCAGCAGAGAAGTGCGTGGGCATTTATAACCCCTTTCGGCGGGCCGAACAGTTCAAGAATCCAGTGGTGCCCACTCTATGACCACGAGCAGCAATACGATGGAGGTGATGACAGTTACACAGGCTTTCATATGGCTGGAATCACAGCATTATACCAACGTATGTGTACTAAGTGATTCAATAAGCACGATTCAGAAGGTTGAAGCTGGATCTGTACGTAGACAGTGGACTGAGTCGCTGCGGAAGTCTGTTGTCCGTAAAGTCAACTTCATCTTCGTCCCGGGACATGCGGGAGTCGAGAGAATTGAACCAGCTGATAAACTGGCTGGCTCTGCACCCCCTGTAGATGGCCAGCCCATGGATCGTGCCGATGTTATTAACGTTCTTAAAGATATGGCGAGAACAGAGGACTTTGACGTCAGTGAATTCACATCGATGTCCAGGATGAAAGACTTGGGAGTAGAATCGGCACGGCCAGACGCGAGAGGTACATCGGGAAAACGAGGTGCCTCGTCAACCAACACAGCACTGGCACTATTAGCCACCGGACGCTGATGCATATGCTGGGGGGGGGGGGGGGGAATCTGAGCACCCATGGACCTGTCCGGAGTGCAATGAAGATACCCCAACTGATAACTGACAACTGATAACAAAATTCTTCACTGCAAAGCCCACACCATGTTGCCTTTTTTCTGCCTGCCCACTACTCTTCCAAAAAAAAAGTGTAATTGTTTTCCCTGAGTGACCCTTCGTCAGCGAGGCGAGTCTCCTAAAGGCCAGCAATATCAATGTTAAGACATTGAGTTTGGCATCAATCACAGCCGTTTTGCTCAGCATCGTCAATATTGGTCAAGTCAGTGGAAAATCCTGGACACATGGTTCTCACGTTCCAGGTTGCAAGCCGTAGCATTGAGGTTTCTATTTTTCTTTTTAATAGTACTTCGGTGGATTGGTTTTATAGCCTGCTATTCAGATTTTGTCCTAGCCCCAAGCACCCATTGAAGCAGGCAGGCTTGTGGCGAATCAGCACCAAATTGGCCAGGGGCTGCCCAGCTTGAGGCGGGTGGTAGCTGATCAGTGACACCTGTAGGTGTCTCCCACCGTCAGAGGCAACGCGTGGCGCCCCATGTCTACGCCAGTTGACAAGGACTTATAACCCGTAACAGTTACCTCTCGCTTTGATTACGAGACCGGTTAAGACCAGGGATGGAGTTATTGCCTCTCCATATCACAAAATCTGGGGTAAAATATAGAGACCATATGTTGCCCATGCAGCATGATCTCTCTCTCTCTCTCTCTCTCTCTCTCTCTCTTTCTCTCTCTCTTTCTCTCTCTCTCTCTCTCTCTCTCTCTCTCTCTCTCTCTCGGCCTGGCTAGTTCACTCCAGAGAAAAGGTAACACCTATACATCTGGAACAAGACAAGCTGCAGAAGGTGCCTGATCAGCAAAGCAATGCTCTAGCTGTCCGCCTGTCGGAGCTTCGATTCCTAGACCAATTGCCAACCAAGGCTTAGGGCCTGGTCTGCCCTGCCATGACATTTTGTCTTTAGGTTGTATTTCCTAGCACCAGGATAAAGCTTTTACCCTCCCAATTGCGCTCTTCCGCCCGAAGCCGCTGGCACAATGTGGGGTGTCGTGTTTGGTAAGCTCCGCCCAAAATTCGGCGCTGACAGAATCAGGTAGTACCGTCTACTGTCATACGGTAGCTCAGTCATATCTGGCTAAGACCTGCCAGTAAAGTAGATCGGTCAGCAAGATTACAATGATATGGGAGATATTATAAACATGGATCTTTGTTTATTTAATTCGCTGATCATAGCAACGAGATCATAGCAACGCAGTTTAAATTCAAACCGCCAGCAGCTGATTTCGTATACTTGATGCGGCATGATGAGGCCATTTGAAACTACGTGGTCCCTCTCACCTAAACCCCAGGGGCGGTTCATTCCTGTTATCATCTATATCTATGAAACAGAGTGTATGTGGTTTTGTGTGTTTGTGGGTAGCTTTGTATTGGATGCGTTCGATAACGGTACATCCGATTGAGATGAAATTTTCTACACGTCTTCCTTTCATTCCTGTGCAACCGACTATAATAGTTTCTTAGTGTAAAATCTTCTACTTATTTAATAACATTTACTTTTTCATTTTCATTATATAATTTCTATATAGCAGGGGGACTTCACTCTAGAAAAGTTATTTCAAGGGGCATAACTTTTAATAACATTTCGATATACTTTATAGTCATATTTCTGGACTTACTTGCACTATTGTTAAACTCTTTGTCTATAGTTATTTTTAGGCATATGAGTTATAATAAATAATGATATAATCTTTAAGGCATTTTCAAAGTTTTCATAAAAATAATGCATAATGCATAACATTGTAACCCATATTTTTCTGCTTAAAGAACTTATCAACTGTCATGTCGGTGATTAAAAACAGTTTTCATTAAAAATAATGAATGTTGTGTGGAAGGACATTCTTTTAAGTTACTGTGCGCCAGGAGCTGGGCGAAACCACTCCGGGTCAGATAGATAGACAGACAGACAGATAGTCGGGAACGGAAGCTTATTTGACTACTTATATGAATTAAATGACATGCTCCCCACCAGGGACTGGGTGAAGCCGGGCCGGGTCAGACAGACAGACAGATAGACAGACAGACAGATAGACAGACAGACAGTCGGGAACGGGAGAGCTTATATGACTACGTATATGAATTAAATGACATGCTCCCCACCAGAGACTGGGTGAAGCCGGGCCGGGACAGACAGACAGACAAACAGATAGTCGGGAACGGGAGAGCTTATTTATATGACTGCGTATATGAATTAAATGAGATGCTCCCCACCAGGTACTGGGTGAAGCCGGGCCGGGTCAGACAGACAGACAAATAGACAGACAGACAGATAGTCGGGAACGGGAGAGCTTATATGACTACTTATATGAATTAAATGAGATGCTCCCCACCAGGGACTGGGTGAAGCCGGGCCGGGTCAGCCAGACAGACAAACAAGCAGACAGACAGACTGATAAATAGATAGATCCCCTCCAGGGCCTGGGCGAAGCCGGGCCGGGTTAGCTAGTATAATAATAAACCTCACTGAGTTAAAAAGATGAATGGGCTTGATACCGGCGTACACATAAATGTTGCTAAAACGTATACTATGGATACTTCAGCCTACTTCAGTTATATGTCTATCACTATTTAACTATTGTTTCATTCAGAATATAAGAATATTTCCATACCAATAACTTTCATTCTGCTACCTTAGGCTATAGAGTTATCATCATCATCATCATCATGTGTCTTGCAGACTGACATGGGTGATCATGCCTCTCCACATCTTGCGACGTCCAGTGGCATGTATCAGTTGGTTTATTGACTCCCTTTCGTGCCAGAGATACATGACTGTCAATAATTTTCTCTTGCTGTCTTCCTCTACCATTCTTTCCTATAAACTTTCCAGTTGTCACAATACGTTCCAGTTTTTGTCTTCTCATAATGTCCCCAAAAACGAAGACTGCCTCATTTTGACGTTTATGATAAGTTGTCTTTGCTAATTAGCCTCCTTCAAAATGTCTAGATTGCTCATTTTGGCCAAGGAATTTTTAGCATACTTCTAAATAACCATATCTCCAAAGCATCCAGTGAATTTTTTCGCTGATGTACTAATTGTCCAGGATTACAATCATATGATAGAGCTGATTCTACGTAACATGCCAGGCAGCAGATTAGACGTATGCAATGTACGTATACTTTTCTTGGTAGATTATATGAAATAGGGGAGTCTTACAAACTGAACCTCTTCACTGGGGTTACCAGGCTGTGTTTTAAACCAAACCATAGCATTGCATGGTAACAGGCTTAATGGAAGAGTGAATTAATATTCAAACAAACTAAAACTGAAAAAAATCTTTTTTAAAAAAGCCAAAGTTTTTTT
>JACEFZ010006620.1:0-47747 GCA_014155875.1 Cepaea nemoralis | reverse complement strand
GTTCACAAAAACTCTATGACCTCACATTTATGTTCACATAACTCTATGACCTCACATTAATGTTCACATAACTCTATGACCTCACATTTATGTTCACATAATTCTATGACCTCACGTTTATGTTTGTTCATGTAACAGACCCATATTACACATGTTGATAAATCTAATATAAAACATAACTACTAGCCCGGTGCGTGCTTAGTTTGCGCACGGCTAGACGCATGCGCGGTGCGCACCATTTGTGTAAGTTAGACAACGGAAGTGGTTGTCAGGAGGACAGTTAGCGTTTGGGATAGCGATGGGGATGGTCGGGCTTTAGAAGAAGTTTACGTTTACGGGTTTGTTGTTAAAAGTTATTAGTGGCTAGACGGTTTAGTGGGTTATTGGTTATTGGTGATTAGGTAGTCTTTGTGTTAAGGCTGTTTATTCATGTTTTGTGTAACTAACGCCTATAAATAATAAATATTAATTTAAATGTGATCACAACGCTATTTCAGTTGATTTCCATTCAAAGCAGGTCGGGTCAATTGGAGTATTAGTATATATTACTTTCTATCACAAGCCATAGGGTTATGACAGTTCACATATCTCCATAATCTCACACTGATGTTTATATATAGCTCTATAATCTCACAATGATGTTTACATATCTCTATAATCTCACACAAATGTTTACATATCTCTATAATCTCACACAAATGTTTACATATCTCTATAATCTCACACAAATGTTTACATAGCTCTATAATCTCACACAAATGTTTACATATCTCTATAATCTCACACAAATGTTTACATATCTCTATAATCTCACACTGATGTTTATATATAGCTCTATAATCTCACACAAATGTTTACATATCTCTATAATCTCACACAAATGTTTACATATCTCTATAATCTCACACAAATGTTTACATATCTCTATAATCTCACACAAATGTTTACATATCTCTATAATCTCACACTGATGTTTACATATCTCTATAATCTCACACAAATGTTTACATATCTCTATAATCTCACAATGATGTTTACATATCTCTATAATCTCACACAAATGTTTACATATCTCTATAATCTCACACAAATGTTTACATTTCTCTATAATCTCACACAAATGTTTACATATCTCTATAATCTCACACAAATGTTTACATATCTCTATAATCTCACAATAATGTTTACATATCTCTATAATCTCACACAAATGTTTACATATCTCTATAATCTCACACAAATGTTTACATATCTCTATAATCTCACACAAATGTTTACATATCTCTATAATCTCACACAAATGTTTACATATCTCTATAATCTCACAATGATATTTACATATCTCTATAATCTCACAATGATGTTTACATATCTCTATAATCTCACACAAATGTTTACATAGCTCCATAATCTCACACAAATGTTTACATATCTCTATAATCTCACACTGATGTTTACATATCTCTATAATCTCACAATGATATTTACATATCTCTATAATCTCACAATGATATTTACATATCTCTATAATCTCACACACATGTTTACATATCTCTATAATCTCACACTGATGTTTACATATCTCTATAATCTCACAATGATGTTTACATATCTCTATAATCTCACACAAATGTTTACATATCTCTATAATCTCACAATGATATTTACATATCTCTATAATCTCACAATGATATTTACATATCTCTATAATCTCACAATGATATTTACATATCTCTATAATCTCACAATGATATTTACATATCTCTATAATCTCACAATGATATTTACATATCTCTATAATCTCACAATGATATTTACATATCTCTATAATCTCACAATGATATTTACATATCTCTATAATCTCACACTGATGTTTACATATCTCTATAATCTCACAATGATATTTACATATCTCTATAATCTCACACAAATGTTTACATATCTCTATAATCTCACAATGATATTTACATATCTCTATAATCTCACAATGATATTTACATATCTCTATAATCTCACAATGATATTTACATATCTCTATAATCTCACAATGATATTTACATATCTCTATAATCTCACAATGATATTTACATATCTCTATAATCTCACAATGATATTTACATATCTCTATAATCTCACACAAATGTTTACATATCTCTATAATCTCACAATGATATTTACATATCTCTATAATCTCACAATGATATTTACATATCTCTATAATCTCACACTGATATTTACATATCTCTATAATCTCACAATGATATTTACATATCTCTATAATCTCACACAAATGTTTACATATCTCTATAATCTCACAATGATATTTACATATCTCTATAATCTCACAATGATATTTACATATCTCTATAATCTCACAATGATATTTACATATCTCTATAATCTCACAATGATATTTACATATCTCTATAATCTCACACTGATGTTTACATATCTCTATAATCTCACACAAATGTTTACATATCTCTATAATCTCACAATGATATTTACATATCTCTATAATCTCACACAGATATTTACATATCTCTATAATCTCACACAGATGTTTACATATCTCTATAATCTCACAATGATATTTACATATCTCTATAATCTCACAATGATGTTTACATATCTCTATAATCTCACAATGATATTTACATATCTCTATAATCTCACAATGATGTTTACATATCTCTATAATCTCACAATGATGTTTACTTATCTCTATAATCTCACAATGATATTTACATATCTCTATAATCTCACAATGATATTTACATATCTCTATAATCTCACAATGATATTTACATATCTCTATAATCTCACAATGATATTTACATATCTCTATAATCTCACAATGATATTTACATATCTCTATAATCTCACACAAATGTTTACATATCTCTATAATCTCACAATGATATTTACATATCTCTATAATCTCACACAAATGTTTACATATCTCTATAATCTCACAATGATATTTACATATCTCTATAATCTCACAATGATATTTACATATCTCTATAATCTCACACTGATGTTTACATATCTCTATAATCTCACACAAATGTTTACATATCTCTATAATCTCACACAAATGTTTACATATCTCTATAATCTCACACTGATGTTTACATATCTCTATAATCTCACACAAATGTTTACATATCTCTATAATCTCACACTGATGTTTACATATCTCTATAATCTCACACAAATGTTTACATATCTCTATAATCTCACACAAATGTTTACATATCTCTATAATCTCACAATGATATTTACATATCTCTATAATCTCACAATGATATTTACATATCTCTATAATCTCACACAAATGTTTACATATCTCTATAATCTCACAATGATATTTACATATCTCTATAATCTCACACAAATGTTTACATATCTCTATAATCTCACAATGATATTTACATATCTCTATAATCTCACAATGATATTTACATATCTCTATAATCTCACACTGATGTTTACATATCTCTATAATCTCACACAAATGTTTACATATCTCTATAATCTCACAATGATATTTACATATCTCTATAATCTCACACTGATATTTACATATCTCTATAATCTCACACTGATGTTCCTTGGCTCCGTGACCCTCATATATCAAATGGAAAGTGTATCGTAGTTTGTTATTAAACATAATAATGTGACCGTTTCTGCCGCTGTTATAGAATAATAGCCTTGTCATAAACAAGGTCATGAAGTTGTGATGCGGTGTTACTAGTCTCCTGTCTTGACATAAGTATCATCTATTTTACCTTTATTTCGTTCAGAAAGCAAGGGCAAAGTACTGAACGTAACACTTGCTTAGTACATCAACAGTAGCTGAAAAATGCTGGTGTTGACTGCAACGTCCCGTAATGGATACGCAACAAAATTTTAAATTTTTAATTTTTCCTGGCTCGATCGATCACCGGAGGTGTACTCGGAGGAACAAAATGTCAACTACTGATACTAATATATATTGGTATACTAATCGCCATCATCATACTTTTTGTTTTTTGTGTTCTTCTTCTTGACATTTTTGATCTGCAATACTATTAGCAGATTATCACCTGATAAGAAGAAAAAAAAACGATAATGATGATTTTGATGATGTTGAAAGTGCGGGAGATTTAGCATTTTCACCCATGTATATACCTGCTCCGTGACGAAGGGGTTTCGGACTCAGTTCGTAATTCAGCAGCAGGCGATTTGGCAGCAGACTGCCTTGCATTGGTTTTTACGACATGGTATGGGTGCCGGTCGTTCAGAAAGCAATAAGCAAACTACTGAACGTAAACTTACCAAGAGATAACCACAGCAAAAATGCTGGTGTTGGCTGCAACGTCCTGTAAAGGATGTGCAGCTCACTTTAACACATGTGTATATGGTAAGAGATAATGAAAACATATAACTTTTCCTGTAGTGTAGTTTTAATAGACAATAAAATATATTTAACATCACCTCAAGTATATCGTCTTTTTGTCAACAGCAGACGAAGGCAAAGAAGAGGTTATCTTATATTTCTTTTGTTTTTCTCTTTAATATTGAACTGTTTTAACAGTGAAATCATGTCAATTTGTGTGAATTAACAGTCTGCACACATTTGATTCTATATTGTGTTTTCATCTGTTTTAATTTACTTTTTTTTAAACTTCTTTGATTACCATTAGGTAGATAGCTGTATACCTGTTTTAAATTTATGTAGCGTGTGTTTAACTGGCAGATTTGCCAATTGCCATTAAGTAGTTTGCGGGTTGGGTGTGAGAATGGAAAGACGAATGCTCTACTATGAAATTTTCTACCTGGTCCTTTCCTTTCAAGCTAACAATTATTTTGAGTTGAGCCAAGAACCGACGTCCCCTCACTCAGGACATTCCCATACGTGCTCCGTCCTCAACTTCAACAGCCAACGAAAAGTTCCAATACTAATGGTACCAGGGTGCAGTCTGATTATGTGTCCATCAGAGTACTCGGTGTTGACCAGATCGTCAAGTCACTCCCTGCAGCACCATTCTCTCTAGACCTTAATGATTTCTGTGCTCTGACACATTATACAAAGGGCCATGACCACATCTGCCTTATCCTGCACCAATACCCCACCCAACGGTGCAGATACAGCCAATCTGTCCGCCTGATCGTTTCTCACCACACCAGCATGTCATGGGGAAAAGATCCAACAGATGCTCCCTATCTTTAAAACTAACAATTCATCACATTTTATACCTGTAACAAAATTGCACGCCCTTCACAGGACATTGTAATCAACCTTTACTCAAGCTCAATTTTCTAGGCAATGTTTACGTTGTTTGCCATTGCTTTCGGAACGAGAAGTAAAAGTTGAAGTCCAAACAGATGCTTGTAGGAAACGATCGTGCCGCATCATCATCAGCGTACTGGAAGTTTAAGAGTTAGAGCGCTTTCATCTCTGGCCAAGTCGAAGTCTATTTTACCCCTTAACTCTTTTAATGTTAACAGCTATGTTCTACCTGGCACAGCCCAGCATTCTGTACATATTTGGATCTGTCCGGATCCTCAATAGTGGCTACACCTCTTTGGTAAATATCGCCCCCTGAAGGCATCATTTTATTGTTGTCAGATGTGGTCTTCTTCTTCTTTCGTTCGCTGTCAGATGTGGTCATTCCTGCCCCTGTCAATCTGGTCTCACACAGCCTGGGCAGCCACGGTGGTGTAGCGGATTGCTGGCCTGCCGGTCCAGCGGTCTTGAGTTCCATCCGCATCGCGGCTGATTCGGATTCTTTAAAAAAAAACTGAATTGGGCTTCCAGGTCGACCCAGCCTTAAATAGAAACCAGTAAATGTCTTGTGAAGAAAAGGCTGCCGGCGTGATACTGACCACTAAACCACCGAGTGTCGGTCAATACAAATATATGGCCAGCACAATATTTTATATATATAACAGTATCGTAACAACTGGAAAGATCGAGAGGAAGAGAGGCAGAGGCAGTCCAAGAGAAATTATGCTGGATGGATTGGGACGATACCATGGACAGACAGAAAAACCAATGAACAAGTCCTTCAAGAAACAAATGAAGATCATAAACTGATTAGAGACATTAGACGTAGACAGTCAACATTTTTTGGGCATGTTATGAGAAGACATGGATTGGAGAACTTGGTGACAACTGGCAAGATTGAAGGGAAGAGACCAAGAGGAAGACCGAGAAGTAAATTTATGGATAGCTTGATCACGTGGTATGGCCGAGACAGGAATACGGAGCTGACCCACGACTCTGGTGATCGAGTGAGATGGCAAAACATGGCCACCTTCGCTTATCGGCATGACACATGATGGATGGTATGGATTTGGACGGTGGCATGGACGAATATCTTCAGCAGAGTTGATCCAGAAAACCAAAGACCGAGATCCGTAGAAAGTTATGAACGCCTACGCCAGCCGGCATGGCACTTGATGATGAGCACACTATGTCCAATGAGTCTTAAAGCGTGCAAAAGAGTCGTTTAGTTTGCTTCATATTTGAAGTTGAAAATGTCGAGATATCTTGTTACCTGGGAATATACAGTGCATGAGACATCTTTGAGACGATCAGATTAGAATCTGGGAGTCTCCGAGAAAAATGCACTCCTGAACTGAAAGTCCGGAATCGAACCCACAACCTTCGGAGCGCAAGGCAGACGGTTTGACCACTTCACCACGGAGACTCCCATTTTTTCCTGTTGGGCATATGGTGCTGGACCCATATTTGTATAGACCAGCGACACTCGCTGGGTGGTGTGGTCAGTATCAGGCCGGTCGTCTCTACTCCCCAAGACATTTCTTGGTACCCATTTTAGACTGGATAGGCCTGGGAACCCAAGTCTATTTTATAAATCCTCCCCAATGCGACTTCGAACCCACGATAACGGGGCCAGCAGTTGATGTTTGT
The DNA here is from genome assembly GCA_014155875.1 of Cepaea nemoralis. Classification (NCBI taxonomy): domain Eukaryota; kingdom Metazoa; phylum Mollusca; class Gastropoda; order Stylommatophora; family Helicidae; genus Cepaea; species Cepaea nemoralis. Next base: position 40,822 of record JACEFZ010006620.1, on the reverse strand, counting down.
TGGTAGAGAGTGCGTGAGTGTATGAATATGTGTATGTATGAAGGTATGTATTTATGGTGTGTTCAGAGTGTTAAAAAACTACATTTTGATCATAGGCTGCTGCAACTGTCGCAACATCATTGCTTGAAGTAGTTTACCAACTTTCAACGTTACAACCACATTTGCTTTGTTTTCTTCATTAGTTGCAAGTAATTTTGTTTAACGACGTGGCGTTTCTGATTCGCTTGTGCTTTGTTTCACATACATAGATTTTGTACTGTGTAGTTTTGTATTTATTTTCGTGATGTATATAGCTTTAAGTAGCGACAGTTTTATACTTAAACTTTCTATAGATATACGCTTTTGATATGCACAGTGCAAATATTTATTATTGTGTTGTTGGTTGGTTGCTTGATTGGATGGTTGGTTGGATGGAGGTTGGTTGGTTGATTCTTCGGTTAGTTGGTTGGTTGGTTAGATGGTTGATTGGGTGTTCGGTTGGTTGGTTGGTTGTGAGTCCTCTAGAAGACTTTAACACTCAGGTTTAACTCTCAAATCCAATGCATTGGCACCCAGGTTTGCTCAGCTCTGGACAGGGCTTCTGTGAGTCACATTGAAGATGGTCTAGAGACGTTTTCCCCCTACCGGCTACCAAAGTACCATCTCGATGGAGATTGCTGCAGCGCCCTCCTTTCCCTCTCCTAGCTAAGAAACTGGTAGGGTGTACACAACTGGAATTGGATCTTCATATCTCAAAAGAGGAGTAACAAGGTTTGTATGCTGCAAAGGACACGTGGACTGACGTGATTAAGCCTCGGATGGTAGTGTTTCCTCCTTGGGTTTAGATTATTTCATGGTCAACAGTCTCCAGCCTAATGCCCAGAGCAGACGCGCATGTATACACGCAGATAACTAACGTGTTTGTGCCGATGTGCGGCGTTTAAGGCTGTGTCAATGAAATCAATAAATATGCCGTGGCTGGAAATATGAAACTTTCGATTATTGGTCTTTAAATGATTAAGTGGCATGGGATGATTAATCGTGGTAAGCGACTTCCGGTATCTGCCATGGACGTATGTACAGTAGTTTTCCATATGCCACCCACGTTAATTGTATGTGTAATACAACACAACATGTCTGCTACTATATTAACAACTTTTACGTGATAACTGTGACACACCCATACTTCCCATTTTCCGCCATGTAGTTTTGTGAGGTCCAAATGCTACTTTTTGCTTTCACACTGAATTGTATCACTGAAATCTGTTAATAGATGTTTCAGCGTATGTAAAATAATGTAAAGGGCCTTTTTATACGCTTTGAGGGGTACTGGGTATATATGCTCCTAGCTCGATATTTTTTTTTTTTTTTTGAAGCAGAAGATTGTTGTAGACCTGCTGTTGAAGCTGAAGATGTAGATCTATTCTTGAAGTTGAAAAGTCGTATGGACCTGCTATTGGAGTTGAAGGCTGATGTGGACATGTAGAATTGCTGTTGAAGTTACAGATTCTCTCTCTCTCTCTCCCCCCCCCCCCCCCTCTCTCTCTCTCTCTCTCTCGCTCTCGCTCTCTCTCGCTCTCTCACGTGCTCTCTCTCTCTCTCGCTCTCGCTCTCTCAAACACACGCACACAGAGAGAGAGAGAAAGAGAGAGAGAGAGAGAGAAAGAGAGAGAGAGAGAGAGAGAGAGAGAGAGAGAGAGAGAGAGAGAGAGAGAGAGAAGAGAAACTCGAGTCTAGTGCTTCCAGTCCGACGTGGACATGGCTCAAAATCCGTACCGAAATACGATTAGCGTTGCCAGTAGTTGGTTGTGCTCAATCTTCAAAACAAATTCTATATAACTTTTCAATACTGTTGCATAGATATGGGACAGATACCAAAAAGTGTAGGAGCAAGCACGCAGCCCTGCTTTACGCCACTAGTGATACTGAATGATTGGGATGTTGAGCCATCAACCTTGTACTCACGACAGGAAAGAAAGTCGAATTCATTCCATACATTGCCCCAGGCATATGCCCCGGAGAGGTCACTTCAGCACAGCTAACAGCAGTGACACAACACGGGAGGCAGCAGTTACCGGTTAATACTGCATAGATATGAGGAGAACATGCAAATGTGTAGCTGTTAAACGGGTTACAAAGCAATGTAGTTTGGAATTTGCCACTGATGTTGTAATTTTTCAAATGTTTGTTTCACGCCACTACATGTCATCTATTAATTCAATTTTATAATTTCTATCTTTTTTCAGACCACTGTCCACGGAAGGTTACTTTGGTTCGACCAAGGCTATGGCGACCATGAATCCAACGGATGTATAAAAAAAAACAACAACAGTTTCCCCGTCTTTACCAGTAAATTGCCGTATTATTAAGAGCATTATTAACACCTTTAAAAGGACGACAGATGTGTAACAATGTCCAGAATAGCCTTAATTGAGAGTTTAGCTTAAAGCTTTGTCAGTGAAATGATTACATATACCGCAGCTGGCAATATGGAAAAAATAGATTTGGACCAAACAAGGTACACAATTAATGAACAAGTATTATAATGTAAATTCACATTCATTGACTATTGAAATTGCGGAAGATACTAGGAAACGAAATAAATGACACGATGACCCTTGTATGACTATTTATCGTCCTTCTGTCAAAACGAATGAATCACCAAAAATAAAAATTAAAAAAAAAACAACTAGAAGTATATTGTGAGCTTTACTAGAAGACTTACTTCGTCAGAACAGAACAAACACTAAGAGACGCACAACTACACGGAAAACACTACATGAAAATACAAAGGTTACTTATCTGAATCCTGGTTTGGTCGAATGTGACTTAAGCCTTTACCGTTTGATCTGAATGGAAAGAACCGGATGTATGGTTTAAACGGGTCGATGGACGACAGGGATTAGCTTAGCCGCCCGGTGGGAGGGATTGGGGGGGGGGGGGGGCGCCCATGTGAGCGAACGGTGAAAAGCGGATTAGCAGTGAACTTTAGCAGGCTCTGTATCGAGGGTGTAATAAGCACATCCGCATACCGCGTAAGAACACAGCGGCAGGCGGTTTGAATGCAGTCCGCCCTGCGTTGGTATGCATTGAATGGCATAAATGCTGGTCACTCAGAAACCAATGACAAGCCACTTAACGCAGACTTGCCATGAAATCACAAACGGCAAAAGTAATGTTGGGGTTGATTGCTACGTTCTGTAAAGGGTATGCTACCACGTTTTTCGAGTGGGCTATACAACTTCGTGGATGAAAAAGGGGGAGGGGAGGTTGGATGTTAAATGAAACTATGTTGGACATTGAGGCCGTGAGGGGAGAGTGAACCAAATTGGAAGATGAGGCGGTTTTCCAATTTCTTACGATCACGTCCGTGTGATGCCTACGATTTTAGCGCCGTGACCTATATGTTTGCCACTGTGTGTGAATACCGGTTTCTGGGCACCACTGTTGATATCAGATAGGTGCTGTCTAAATCTGTCAGCAAGACGTAGACCTGTTTCTCCAATATATATCATGTCACAATGTGTGCAGATGATCGCATAGATAAAATTGCGACTTGTGCATGAGAAACCCTCACGAAAGTGGAAAGTGGTCTTAGGGAATGCCAGACTCTGGGTTTGAAGTACACATGGGCAGGTCTTACTATGTGATCGAAGACAAGCCATCGTACCAGGAAGAAACTGTTGAGGTTGGGGCAGACTGCTATGGACCAGCACGTCCCTGAGGTTACGATCCCGCCTGTAAGTCACCAGGGGGTCTCTGAAAAGACATCGCGAGTGACTGGGTCTGCCTGGAGAATATATAGGTGGCTTAGGAGGATATTTTTTCAGCTGATTGTTGATTTCTTGGCAAGATTACGCTCAGTAGTTTAAAGAGACTGTTAGATCTAGGAAATTGAGAGCCGAAGAAGAAATGGGAGTTCATATTTGGCTATGTATAAGTTATCAGTGACTTTAGCGTAAGTGAAATACGGTAAAAGACCCCATCACACGCTTCCAGGCGTATTGTGTTTATGCTATGGGCGCACAGAAATTCGAAGGTCCAAATAATGTCAGCGCGTCGAAGAAGGAACGGGACTGTTTCGATGCATGACTCCAGAGGATACTATTTTAGTATCGTTGGTTCATGGGAGTTGCGGTTGCTCAGTTGCTAGTACCCTGCCTGCCGGTATGGTTGTCATTTAGTCGAATCACCATCAAGGCGAGTTGTGCTTGTAAATAGATCTGGACTGCCAGGTCCACCTGTCTGACCAGGAAAAAAAGGTCATGTTTGGGAGGTAAAGACGGCGGGCGTGATAGAAACCACAAATTATCTATTACATGTTGAATCCATCTATGTTGTGGTCTTCCTTATCTCTAGCTTATCAGTGTCTTATCTCAAGCTTATCTATGTCTTATCTCTAGCTTACCTCTGTCTTATCTCTAGCTTATCTATATCTTATCTCTGTCTTATCTCTAGCTTACCCCTGTCTTATCTGTAGCTAATCTATGTCTTATCGCTAGCGTATTTATGTGATCGAAGTTTTGTTATTTCTTTCAACCCTCTCCTCCATCCCTCCGATTCATGCCGACCACATTTGTGGAATAAAATCAGCATCAATCAATATTTTGTCTGTTATACTTCACTGTGACATATATTTTTGACAACAACTGTATCTAATTTTGGATCCAGATTAAAAAATTTTAAAAAAGTTAATTGCATATCATTTACAGGATGTCGCAGTCAACCCAGCATTTTTGTGGCTGTTTGTGATTTCTTGGCAAGTTTACGTTCAGTATTCTGCATTTACTTTCTCAGCGACCGACCTCACATCATTGTGTGAAAACCAAAGCAAGGCGGTCTGCTGCCAAATCGCCCTTAGCAGTGTTTAATACGTGGTATGCCGGATTACGATTTGCGTCCGTAACTCTTTCACCACTGAGCCGGCATATAAAAATAAACACAAGAAAAAACAAAATGTGTTTTCACAATCAAAACTGCCGTAAATAAACTAAATAATCACCATTCTTTTGATCGTAAGGACACCATACACTTGCAATGCTAGCAGGAAGGACACAACATAAACTCAGCCAAGATTGAAAGCTTGCCCAGAGAAAGACAACTCCTCTACACATCTCCATAACAAACACCGACATGTCAGTTACAAGTGTTGTGACAATTCCAGACACTAGCATATATCTGTTTCTGTACATTCCGCCCAAGTGCATGTGAAGTACTCTACTGTAACATGTGTGTGCGCACCTTCTGCTAGTATGAGCGGCAAACAGTACATATTTGTTTATTTATGAACTTATATGTCGGCGGTTGTGTGTAGCGTGAACTTCATGTTCAGAAAAATGGCGGCCGGTCGATCGCTGAACTGAGTTGCCTTATGTAGTAATGTGTGGCTGGCTGCTGGTTTTCTAGTGACTGCCGTTTCAATCGACGATGAACATTATTTTTCGTGGCGGACGTTTGTGTTGGCATTTTAGCAGCGACTTTATGCATAGTATACCCGTGCGGTCTGCTGGTTTGTCGAGACTCCTGTCGCTTCCACTTTTTATATGGGGCAGTGAGGAGCATTTTGTGTGACATTCAATGGCACAGGAATGGAGCATAATGGGATGAACCTTTTCCGTGAAGATGGAACCGCAACTAACTATTTATGAACTGCCTTAGCGGCCAGTAACGGGTTCCCCAATTGATATTTCTACTAGCAGTAAATTCACATGACATTATGTTATTATCCACATGATCTGGAAGTTCTCGTATTTGGAAAGAACCTTCATGATTTCTTGCAGTTCACTCCACTTAGGCTTCTTCTTAATAGTAATCCACCCAAAGACTTTGACATGCTTTGCCCATCTGTTTACATGCTCACCCGTGGAATATGTTTGTTGATGTGATGTGTAAAAGTACTTCCGTATACTCGGATATTAGTTCTTGATGCCGTCTGCTGTTAGATTGAACAAAGACGATACTTTATTGGACGATGATGATGAAAACGAACTTGATGTGACAACCGGAAAGATTTGTGGAAAGACAGATAGAGGAAGAGAGAGAGAGAATATTATTGATAGTCTTGTGTCATTGCACGGAAGGGAGTCAACACACGGATTGATCCGTGCCGTTGGAGATCGCAGATTGTGGAGAAGCATGATTATCAACGCCAGCCGACAAGGCACTTAATGATGATGATTATGCTTCTTATTTTTTCTTGATGTGGTCGTCTGCTCTCCTACCCCGTGATCTTGAAACTATTGATCTACACAGTATAATACTACTTTGTTTTCCTACTTTGACTTTCGAATCTGCAGAACATCTTATTGAAGTTTATTACTGAAAGAACACTTTCCTTTTGGCATATTATGTTAACTCACAGCCCGTCATATTAGATTCGTTTTCACGACAAACAAGTGCAACCAAGCTAGGACATCGATTGGCAGATCTGGAAGTAATATCACTACTCATGTAGTCGTCATATTCTATTCTAATGCTGGAACTAGAGCTACCAGCGTATTTAGGTGTAAGTGTTAATCAGTAATCGTTGGTATAAACATTTTGTTCTTAATAATTAAGAAGTCGTTGACTTTTCAGAAAAAGGTAGATATGTGTATACTTTGGGCACAAATTCAACCAATTTAACTATTATTACGAACGATTAATCCATTTTTAAAAACCGGAAAATTTTTGCGTACCAAGAAAATTTATTCGGAACACTGAGTCTAAAAAGTGTGGACTGCGCCAAGCCCTGCGGCCAACAGGATTAGGATCGGCTAACCTCTCCCAGGAGGGATGAAAAGTGAAGGAAAATTAGTAGCCTTCCGATGACCCGCAGACTACCACAAGTCAACCCCACCTCCACGCTGTGTAGACTGGGAACCGCGAGGTCACGGGCTAACGGGGCTATGGCTTGCCATAGGGGATGGACTCCATATGTTCAGATTTTTTTCCTAAATCTGCGACTGGCCTAGCAAGCCGACAGGGGATCTTCATACTGCTCGAAGAAAAACTAAGAAGTATTAACGGATTGACCGAAATGGATATAGACCCGGCAATGTTAATGGACTACGAGATAGATCAACGATTCAAAAAATAGGCACAATGAACGTCTGCGGTTTTAATAGTAAAGAAGAAGAACTTATAGAAACAATGGAAGAGAGGAAAATTGGACTGATGGGAATAGCGGACACCAGAATAAAGGCGGAAGGGTGCAAGGAGATCCACCACAGTTACACGTTTGTCTACTCTGGAGTGGAACAGCAAGAAAGGGCAAGACACGATGTGGGAAAAGTCATTGAACCACGGCTAGCAAGAAGAATACTAGAAATAAAATATATATCAGAAAGAATCGTAACAGTGAGATTAAAAGAACAAACAATTACAACATATGTACAAATATACGAACCATGTAATACAAACAATAATGAGCAAGAAAGCGAGGAATTCTACGAAGACATCAATGACGTGCTAAATAAAATAGATAATCAATGAAAGAATCACTGAAAAACGAGAAGTAGGTTGAGAGTTTTACCAAAGCACAACTACAAAAAACAATGGACGTTGCGCCAAAGCCTTCGTCAGCACAGAACAAACAAACAAAAATAGATTAACTAATACACGATCGACACTACATGAATGTCTAAATATCAACTCATCTGCGTCCAAGCTTGAGACGGCTATCCAAGACTGGAATGGAACGGATGTTGTGAAAAGGGGTCAACTGCCTAAAGGTCAGTACAGCCAGAAACTCGGTGATTGGTTAATTCAACCGGTGAGGGAACCCGCGCTAGGGGGATCAGGGTGCGCCCAGGAGAGCGAATAGAAAAATATGGATGTGTAACTCTGTTGCGATGTAACGGATGCAGTACGCACTGGCTGCCATGTGTGGATCACATTGTGTTCACTAGCTGCCATGTGTGGATCACATTGTGTTCCCTGGCTGCCATGTGTGGATCACATTGTGTTCACTAGCTGCCATGTGTGGATCACATTGTGTTCACTGGCTGCCATGTGTGGATCACATTGTGTTCACTAGCTGCCATGTGTGGATCACATTGTGTTCACTAGCTGCCATGTGTGGATCACATTGTGTTCACTAGCTGCCGTGTGTCAATCACATGGCTGTGTTGACTACTCAAGAGCACCCTTCATATCTGTCAGGTTGGCTGGGTCGGTCGACACGAGACAGTAAAGGCTGATGGTTCCTGGATGTGAAAAGGACTGGCTAGACCGCGCTCTGAAGACAGAGCAGTGGACAATCTTTCTGTTTCATTGTGTTATATTCATGGATATTCCACAGCCAGAACGGGGTGAACCTCACAGCCTCGCACACTCGCTTAAGCGTTCGTGATCTAGACTGTCCTTTCAGTTCTACTCATAGTTGCTGAAGCAAATTGTACACGAAGTTAGAAATGTAACTACTTGCGCCTATCTCTAAATCGAAATGTTTGACATTAACCCTTCTGTCACAGATTGATCAAGTTGCCGTACTTTTCCACCGTAAAGATGTGATTCTCGATTCTCCATTAGTTTGGGACAGTCGGCTATATCAGCGTTAGCTGTCAAGTCAATGGGGAGTATACCACAGTGTCGGGTCTTCTCTGAGACTTCCAGAGAAATTAGACCTAGACAGTCACAATGTTTTGGTCACGTTGTGAGAAGACATAAATTGGAGAACTTGGTGACAACTGGCAAGATCGAGGGGAAGAGAACTAGGGGAGGACAGAGAAGTAAATACCTGCATGGATTGGCTACGTTGTATAGTCGAGATGAGAACACTGAGATGACCAGGACTCTGGTGATCGAGTGAGATGACAAAACATGAAAACAAGATCGCCCACGCTTACCGGCATGGCCCAGGATGATGATGATCTAGTAGTCTCCGTAGCGAAGCGATTATGCCGCCTGCCTCACGCTCCTGGGTTCGATTTTTTTGGCTACGTCGCTCGGTTCGCTTTGTGGGATGCTTTCGGCAGGTCGCCAAGCGGAAAGACATCGAGCCATATATGATAAAAGCCGGTACAATGAAGTCTATCCTCTTGCATCTTAAACAATTTAAACTCTTTGTACCAAGGATATCTACCATGGCCATCTAGGTCTATAGCCAACCGCACATTGTCCATTCTATCTGTTTGTATTTTGTTCATTATTCAGTAGCATGTCCTTTGCAGAACCTCGCTCCCATAACAGCCTTCCGGAAAACCTCTCGATCATAAGCAAGATGCCCCGCGTCCGATACACTCATCTGGAGATCATCCGCCACATCCTGCACCCATCTTCTCTTTGGCCTTCCTCTTCCTCTCTTCCCAGGCATATACCCCTCCATTATTGTTCTCTCCAAACTTTCGTGACGTTTCAAGTGACCATAATATTTCAATTTTCTTTATTTTATCGTCTTTATTAGCCAACCTTCTTCAATATTTAGCTCTTGAAGTATGGATGCATTTATTCCTTTCTTTACCCAAGATATTCTTAGAACTCGTCTATAACATTTATATTCAAAGGCTTATTATATACATTTCATTTTTATGTAATGGCGCATCCCACCGCTCACCCCTGTTTACTGCCAATCTCTGTGTTCCGTTTCCTGTGCGTCTGAACTTTTTCTGAGCACCCTCGTCGCTTACTTTAGCTTTCCAGTGTATACTTAACAATGTCCTAGAGCGTACACTATTCCTGTTTCCTTTTCACTGCGTGTATGATCCGGGTTAGCAAAGTGGATAGCACATTCACCTTCCGGTTTGGTGCAACTAGGTTCAGTAATATAAACAAACTTCAGCCTGTGGAGCAAGCATAACTGAAGGTTTCTGATCGTCAGAAGTTGTCCACTTCCATAAATAATTCGAATTCTTTATCTTCTTTGCACTCAGTCTACCCAGTTTATGACTCCCAAGTGTGGCCACACACAGTTTATGACTCCCAAGTGTGTTTCCAACCAGTTTATGACTCCCAAGTGTGGCTACACACAGTTTATGACTCCCAAGTGTGTTTCCACCCAGTTTATGACTCCCAAGTGTGGCTACACCCAGTTTATGACTCCCAAGTGTGGCTACACCCAGTTTATGACTCTCAAGTGTGGCTACACCCAGTTTATAACTCAAAACTGTGGGTCTACCCGGTTTATGACTCCCAAGTGCGGCTACACCCAGTTTATGACTCCCAAGTGTGACTACACCCAGTTTATGACTCCCAAGCGTGGCTACACCCAGTTTATGACTCCCAAGTGTGGGTCCACCCAGTTTATGACTCCCAAGTGTGGCTACACCCAGTTTATGGCTCCCAAGTGTGGGTCTACCCAGTTTATGGTTCCGAAGTGTGGCTACACCCAGTTTATGAATCCCAAGTGTGGGTCCACCCAGTTTATGACTCACAAGTGTGGCTACACCCAGTTTATGACTCCCAAGTGTGGGTCTACCCAGTTTATGACTCCCAAGTGTGGTTACACCAAGTTTATGTCTCCCAAGTGTGGCTACACACAGTTTATGACTCCCTAGCGTGGGTCTACCCAGTTTATGACTCCCAAGTGTGGCTACACCCAGTTTATAACTTCCAACTGTGGGTCTACACGGCTTATGACTCCCAAGTGTGGCTACATCCAGAAGTGTGGATCCATCCATTTTTTGACTCACAGGTGTCTTTCAATAAAAGCCTGACCGCCCATGTTAATAGACATGGCACATGATGATGATGATACGGTAATGGCAATCATTGTCTGCAATCTCTCCCACTGAGTCTAGCTGGTTGATCGACCCGAGATAGCAGCACAGTAGATCTACGATCATGCTGAATAATTCAATAGCAATCAGTCGACGAGGTAGTGAATGCAAGCCTACACCTTGCCCAGAGACAATAAATCCATGTCGGATGTATTGATCATCTATTGTTCTTGTGAATACTTCATTGAGTTCATTTTTCCTTTGGTTCCACCAGAGTTTCCAACTAACAATAATTCTATAAATGTAACAGACCAGAGAAACAGACACGCGTGTGCGCATGATTTCGGCAGTTTCAGGCTGATTTTACATAAACTGCCTTCATTAATCTTATGAACTATCTTCATTCATATTATGAACTGCCTTCATTCATCTTATGAACTGCCTTCATTCATATTATGAACAGCCTTTATTCATCTTATGAATGAATCAACAAAAAGAAGAAGAAGAATAGTAACATTTACTAGAATACGATCACCAGTGACACAATGGACGGTGCGGCTAAAGCCTTCATCAGCACAAAAGCAACAAACACTGATACAACTACATGACAAACTACATGAAAAAAAAATGGCTGTCCTCGCTTCAGTAGGTCACAGATAGTGAGAATTGAATGAATATTTTGCCCTGACCACGCGGGAGTGCGCCGGCTTCGTGGCTTAGAGGTTGTGACTTTTCTCCGTAATCGTATACTCTCGTCGGTAACGTGATGACGGTGAGAATCAGCTGTGGTTCGAATCGCATCGGTAACTTACGGGGTATGTGAGCCGGCCGCTCAGAAAGCAATGGCAAACTCCTGAGCGTAATCTTGCCAAGAAATCAAAATACTGCTGAAAGATGCTGGTGTTGACAGCGATTTCCTGTAAAGAATATGAAAAAAAAAAAAATATGCGGGAGTGCGGGGGAATGAACGGACTGACAGGCTGGCAGGGAATGGTGGTAGATTACCTATGGGCAAGGTAGAAGTGGTCGTGCACCTGTGGGACCAGGTTGAGAAGACGGGGGAACAGATTAAGAACCCGTATGTGGGAAGAATAAGACTGCGGGGGATCAGCACGAATTCTGGGAGAATATCAAAACTGCATGTATATGTGCACGATCATGGCATAATGTGCAAGATGGTCAAAATAAGCCAATAAAGTGCATGTGTATGTGTGTGTGTGTGGTGTATGTTGTGTCTGATGAAGATAGCGGTAAGCTTATCTCATCTCATCTCATCTCATCATGTTCCTCTTGTACCTTGCGGCGTCGAGGTGAAATATAAACAGCGGGAGAGTGCCCGCTTATGGGCTTCATGTATCGATATTCCCATGGACTCTGTTATTCCCTGCGTCCATCGTTTACGTGGTCGGCCTCTTCCTCTGTTTCCCTCTGGTCTGTACACCATTGCTTGTTGTGGTATACTGTTAGTTGGTAATCTACTTGCATGGCTAAACCATTTGACTTGCTGCTTTCTAATAAAATCTAGTGCGGCTGTAACCCCCACTTTAGTCCTGATTTCTTCATTTCTGATCTTATCTCTTCTTGATACATTGAGTATTCTTCTCAGGAATCTCATTTCTGTTGTTGTGATTTTTCTTTTCTCTTTTTCTGTCATTGTCCAGGTTTGGCATTGGTAACATAGAGTTGGTAGGAAGATTGTGTTGTAAGGTGCTTCTTTAGTAGTTATTGATAGATGTTTGTTCTTTAGTATTGGTGCCATTTGTCCAATGAGTTGGTTTGCCTTGTTGTATCTATTTTCGATCTCGTCTTCTGATTTGCTTATCGTCGTATTCAAATTGTGGTATACCCTGTGACTCGATAGGTAACCATACCCTATGCTCAGATAAATTTGTGTCCTTCTTGATGAGTTTTGTCAGTAAAGGTCCCTCTTACACGCTTTAAAACGCCTTGGACACATGGTGCCAGACCAGTAAGTTTATAGAACAATCCACATTCAGTGGGTGATGTTGTCAAAATCACGCCAGCGGTCTTTGCTTGCCTAGACATTTCCCCGATACACATTTTAAACCACAGCGCCCAGGTCAATTTAAAAAAAAAAATTGAAGCCGCCCAGATACGGATCGAACCAGTGGCCACCAGGTCGACAGGTGAACTTCTAGCCACTACGGCAAACTTCTAGACACTACAGCTAATTTCTAGCCACTACGACGAACTTCTAGCCACAACGGCGAACTTCTAGCCACTACGGCGAACTACTAGCCACTACGTGGCTCCTTTGCCAGTTTGATTTCCTCTATATACTTGCTGTTGTGTCAACAAACCTCACATGCAGTGGTAACTGTATAACATCCCATTAAGTAACACGTGTTAAAACAAGATAAAATATTTGTGCAGAGCTTGATCGTTTAGTTAGTTTTTCTTTTTCTTTTCTGCAAAGGGAAATTCATACGCTTATTGAATGATTTCCCCTGTATTCAACTCTCATGGCATGCGTTGACAAGTGTCCTAAGGGAAACGATCCATATTGATGGTTGCTATGTGCGGTAGTTACAACACATCACTCGTGAGGCGTGTACATTTGGTACTGATTGTAACTGTATAATGTCCATGCATTACTGTAAAGTTTCAGTCTTGCTCCGATAACGAATGCATTAGCCTACCTTTAGCTTAAGCTCCAGTAATCATGCTATACCAATCAATAACAAAATGTGAAACCGAAATATTTAGTTGTTGAGTCGAATCAATCAAAGATCGACATCACAGAACTAGGGAGTTTCCCATACGCACTCTGTCCTCATCTTCAGCAACCAACGAGTCCAAATATGTATGATACCAGCTGCAATCTAATTATGTGCCTGCCTGGCCTGTTCTCGGAGTACTGAGTGTCGGCCAGATTCCATGGTCACCCGGTGCCGAATCATTCTCTCCAGGCAATGATGGTGTGTCTGTTTTCCAACACTATACAAAAGACCTCAAAGGGTCCTGACCACATCTTCCTTATAGTGCGCGGAAACCCCACCCAGCCGTGCAGACCGAGACAATTTGTCCACCTGCTCGTTTTCCAACACACCGGCGTTAACTGGGGAAAAGATCCAACAAATGCTCCGAATCTTTGATTTTTGAATTGAAGTATGTTTGTCTTCACCCTTCTCAGCATACTCTAAGAGTCCGTTACAATCACGACGTGTGTGCCATTTGTCCCCCAGCCAGTGAAACGTGGCAGTGACTGTCTAAACCTCCATTATCAGACTGGATAGTGTGGTATCATACGCCAGACTCTCCTGCATTAGACACCGTCCATTAATTAAAATGAAATGACCCGTAGTCTAATTCAATTGCACGTGTAGACCCTATGAAGCTAAGTCACATCTGTATATGTATATGAAGTCGTATCAGTGTCTGTTTGTTGTTTGTATGCCGACGAAGGCAGCGTTAATTTTGTCACTTGTGATTGTGCTCTTGTGAAGCTCACAAATTCCACTTCTCATTGTTATTTTTCTTAATTGATTTTGATTTAATTGTGGAAACTTAGTACATTAATGTTTATGGAATTTTCACTTTTTGAAAAAAAGACAGATTTTCTTGAATTTATATCAATCCGGGTGACAAAGAGGATGGTAGTGTAGCACAGATCTATGCAGTTAGGCAAGCTATGTCCCGTCCTCACCTTGTCATATTATTGATGGTATGTTGATGAGGCCACCAAGAATGGGATTAGGGACGTCGTGATTCAGTTTGATAGATCCCCGCTGGTGGCAGATTCTCGTCCTTGCAAGCTAGCAAGTTTGGTAGCCCTGGAGCCCCCGCAGATACCAGAGATCTGACCGTTAATTTTAGAGTCATGGCAATTTACAGGCGACAATAAATTGCACTGATAGACAAAATCAAGTTAACATTTGGTAATCACCTCAGCTATTACAAAGGATCTTCAGCCAAGTTTCAAGGTTCACACACACGCGCGCGCGCGCACGCGCACACACACACACACACACATGTATATATATATATGCACACACAGAAGACCCGTATCTGGATATATGATGTGGGTACGTGAAGTTTTAGGACCATTCACAATTTGGTTAACCTGATTGCAGTGATGAGTCAGTGGTCAGTCTTCTCTCCTCCCTCGATCCCTCGTCCGATCGCCCACCCCACCCATGCCACTGTCAGCGTAGCGCCGTAACCACCGCATCACAGCGCCCTCTAGAATCAATCCCCCCCCCCCCCCCCCAAAAAAAAAAAAAAAAACAACACATGAATGACTGCTGTGTTGTACTTTTAACTGCTCGGTTAATCGCCCACATTAATCGCTATGGTGTTTTAACCTCGAAACTATATTCTTTGCTGGTGTAATCTTAACAATACTCTCGAACCGAAGTAATGAAGTCAGTCTCTCTCTCTCTCTCTCTCTCTCTCTCTCTCTCTCTCTCTCTCTCTCCCCCCCCCTTTCTCTCTCTGTGTGTGTGTGTGTGTGTGTGTGTGTGTGTGTGTGTGTGTGGTGCGCGTACCATTATAGGGAAAATGAGAATGGCCTTTGTTGAACCAAGCACACGTATTAAATATGGTTTATTTGAGAAGTTACTCCTAAAGAATAGATCCCTGCTCCAGAAAGCATATAATGATACTACTATGACGAAATGGCAAATATTTGTATTAATGTCGATAATGATCCGAGCAACGGGCGACCCCAACTTCGATAAACAATGAAAGCATTGATCCCTACAACTGTAGCATTACTACGCAAGGCACAATGTGACCGCGCAGGAACATCCAACGGATTAGTTTGCTCCCGCGCCGCCTGATGTCTATTTCAAGATTACTGAATACCGGCAATTCAGGTCACACGAAATACACTCGCTACCGGAGAAATAACGCATCATAAAATTAAACATCAATAATTGATCAATACCTGATTTTAGAATCGATAATACTGCACTCAGGACATTCCTGCACATGCCTCGTTCCCCTCCTCAAAATCTATCAGGGAGTTCCCATGCTGTTAGTTCCAGTAGCAGTATAGTTAAATTTGCTTGGCTTTTCCCCTACACCGTAATTATCGTCCAGCTCCTCTACTCGCTACCTTCACAATCAGTCTCTCCGTGTGTAGATATTTTGTCTGCTCAGTTAAACTCTCCACTTGGTCCCAGAGAGCCTTCACCACACAATGCTTGTCATAAAGCAATTTTCCACCGCGAGGAACAACAGCAGTCATTCTGTCTGCCCGTTCATTGCTCTCATAGACCTGCATGCCCTGGACAGGCAATCCGTGACATGCTTTCAACCTGATTCATGTCGAACGATGTGAGTCACGCCTCTCGGAACATTGACATCTTAACCGTAAAAACACCCTGTTACAAAGCAATTTCTGATGAGTCTAGCCGGATTATGATTACGTTTATGATGAAAAAGCCACGTCACTGCACTCAGGACAAGCCCATAAGAGATCGGTCTAACCCAGGAGACGTCGAAAGGTTTGGATGCTCTTTGTCCTGGTTGCATCCTGTTTACCTTCGAGAACAAGCGTACCATAATAATTCAGCAAAACATATGATCTCACATTTTAATATGGCTAGCATGGCCGAATGTATAAGGGCCCTCGCTATTAAACTTCCGGTGTGCTGATGCCGAGGTTACGGGTTCAACCCCTACGCCAGTCAGGTGAACTAAAATGTTGACTTCTAGTTCTTGACCTGGGGACGTAAATTACAAATATCTCAGAAGTTGTAGTGGGCTCACCTGATGCGAGGGACACTTGTGTTAGAGAACATACATACACACACACACACACACACACACGCACGCACGCACGCACACACACACACACACACACACACACAATCAGTTCATTGCACACCCCAGTGGTAGCAGCCTTTAGAAGTTGTAGCACGTGTATGGACTTCGGATGAGTTCAAAGCGGATCACGCCAAATTAAAAATAAATTGAAGAAACTGAGCATGCAATGAGTGCCATAAAACAAGAATAAATCACCAGGAAATCATTCAATTACAAACGAAATGCTAACATGCCTAAATACAGTGGAACCTCGCTTAACGAGCATAATTCGTTCCAAAACCTTATTCGTAAAGCGAAACACTCGTTTAGCGAAACAGTTTTTCCCATACAAATTAATGTAAATTACGATAATGCGTTCAATGCTGAAAAAATACTCAAAATATTTTGTATAACGTTTATTCAAAGAAAATTATATATGCATTGTTAAGGAGCGTGATTCATCTTCCTCTTCTATCGCGGAATGAACGAACCTGGAATGAGAATTCGATTTGTAGAAAAGAAAAAAAAATTGAAATAATTAATTTACAATTTATAATACATACCTAATTCATTTTTACTAGAAAGCTGTCTAGAGAAATTTGTTTTTGCCGACGCTTCAGAATTTGGTGGAAATGCGACACAGCATTATCATTAAATAAATTAGTAGCTCTCATAGCCACTGCCTTATTAGGGTGATGGTTCTCAATGTACGATGCAACAGTTTCCCATGCTTTCAGCATTTCTCTTATTGCGCCAGAAGATTGTTGGTTTGCTGTTACCTTCTCCTCCTACTCGGACAAACTCTCCTCCACAACTTCTTGCTGTGAAACACAATGTAATTCCATAAGCTCTTCGGTGGTCAGCTCTTGGCTATGCTCTTCCACAAGCTCATCGATATCTTTGTTATCCACCTCCAGTCCCATGATCTTGGCCAAAGACACAATCACGTTGACTACAGGCTCCACAGGTACTGTCTCAAACCCCTCAAAGTCACATTCGACAAAGCTCTCCGGCCAAAGCTTCTTCCAAGCAGAAGTGAGGGTTCTCTTGGTAACACCTTCCCACGCCTTTTCGATCATCTTGAGGCAGGCAACGACGTGGAAGTGATATTTCCAAAACTCTCTGAGAGTGAGATTGGTCACTTCAGTCACCTCAAAACAACGCTCAAAAAGCTCTTCAGTGTAGAGCTTCTTAAAGTTAGACATAACCTGCTGGTCCATAGGCTGGAGTAACGGAGTAGTGTTGGGAGGCAGAAACTGGATCTTGATGAATTTAAATTCTTCAAGAAGGTCATCTTGTAGTCCCGGAGGATGGGCAGAAGCGTTGTCCATGACAAGCAAGATTCCGACCCTCGCGGTTGCAGGCGCACAATACGGGACTACCCCTCCCCTCGTCACTCGTTCAGGAGTCATTTTTCTACAATTTATTTTGCTCGTTATGCGAATTACTCGTTATGCGAGGTGCTCGTTAAGCGAGATTCCACTGTAACTGGTTAATCTTTATATAAGCCATCGACACTCGTTGGGTGATATGGTCAGTATTGTAGCAGCCGTCTTTACTTCGCAATACATTTACTGGTACCTATTTTAGGTTGGGTCAACGTTAATAGCCCAGATCAATTTGAATAATCCAACCAGTCATGGATTCGAACCATTACTACTCAGTCTGCAGGGTATCGTTTGAATAATCCATCCAGTCATGGATTCGAACCATTACTACTGAGTCTGCAGGGTATCGTCTATGAACTCCTCTACCGTGACCACTTGATTTCCAATAGTTGTTACATAATCAGTGCATACGCAATGATTGCTTGCCGGACATTACAGGGGCAGCACTACGAATAACCTAGATCTGGTGGTTTATTGAATTGTCCCCCTTTAAATGAAATATGCCATTACAGTACATTAAATGAAATTTACTTTGACTTAAACGTTTACCTCTCATTCAGAAAGCAGTGGCAAACTACTCAACGTACAATTGCCAAGAAAATCAGCCCGGGTTAATCACAACGTAATGCGAAGGACATACAACATTTATTAGCTGGCCCGTGGAAGGGCCGAATGTAAGACGGGCCTACGCGCCCAATTTGTAACCCTTTAAAATAAAGTTCAATAAATTTCAATTCAATAAATTAGTTATGTGCTCACCCGAGACTGAGATTAACAGGAAATGACCTACCAGGGCGACGCAGCCTAAAATGGGAGCCAGGAAATGCTGTGGGGAGTAATGGCGGCTGGCGGGGTATTCGCCACATCACCATCGAGTTCTGAGTGGTGGATGAAACTATGAGGAAAGCACCATGTACACAATGTGCATAAAAAAATTAGTTGTATGTTCTTCACAGGACGTAGCAGTCATCCCAGCATTTTGGCCGTTCGTGATTCCTGTACAGGTTTTGCGTTAAGTAGTTTGCCATTGCTTTCTGAACGACCTATACCTTTTTTCTAAAAAAATAACAGCATCGCTGTATTTCTAACCCGGGTATACGGGATTACGAATCGCGTAGGTAACATCTTCGGCACGGAGACCGGTAAAATTTAGTTGCCTGTCCTTCACAAGACGTAGCAGTCAACCCCAGCATTTTGGCTGTTCGTGATTCCTGGGCAAGTGTTACGTTTAGTATTAAGGCGAGGAAATGAGTAATTTATTGTACTGATTACCAGCCTGCTGTATCATCTCACCATCAAGTGCCACCCCAGTTGGTGTAGTCGTTCATGTCTCTCAGGGTCTTTGGTGTTCTGGATCAACTCTGCTGTTGATATTCCTCCATGCCACTGTCTCAGTTCCATCCAGCGTCACTTCTCTGGGTCTGCCTCTGCTCCTCCTCCCCCTTTTGTTGCCCTGAATGCAAAGAGGAATAGGTGGTCAGTCTTTTCCTCCCGTAGCCAACTTCGAATGCGAACGCGCTCCTGTCACTATCTTAACGATTACGCTAACGCCCTTACTGTTTTATACAGTTTATAATAAATAGTTATGATCCACAAATCCACAAAATAAATATTTCGTGTCAATAAACTCATGAAATAAATATTTCTGGTCAGTTTATCTATGAAATAAACACTTTAGGCCAATAGAATGAAATGTAATAAACAATGAAATAAAAATTCATATTCAACAAATTCGTGAAAATGTAATAAAAAGTTCTAGTAAAAAAAAAATTCATGAAATTGAAATAACAGCTCCATCCATCCATCATGTGCCATGCCGATAAGCGTGGGCGGTCATGTTTTACCATCTCACTCGGTCACGAGAGTCGTGGATCAGCTCCGTGTTTTTGCCTCGACCATGCCACATGGCCAAGCCATGGCACCTTACCTCTCCTTTGATAGGGAATACCCCTACCCCGCCACCCCTAAATAAAAGCTTCTAGTAATAAATTCATGAAAATGATATAAATAGTTAATGTTAATAAATGCATAAATTAAGAGAGCGATACTTATCTTCTTGATGAATACTTATTTAAAAAAATACAAAACAAACAAGTGGAAACTATTACAGTCGTTAGATGACGTATATCCGCTTAATTATACCAGTATTTGGATTGGTTAAATGATGTTGTATTTAAAAATAATGTAAGATCCCGTTTGGCCTGACTGGTGTATAAAACTATGAGGAAAACACTGTGTACCCAATATGCTGTAAAGCGAGGAAAGGGTAATTTATTGAACTGATTACCAGTTTGCTGTATAATCTCATCATCATCGCAAGTGCCCTGCCAGCTTGTTTTATTTGGCTGACCAAAGTCAGACGGGAACATTCTGCAGAGAAATGAAATCTCTGGAAAATAGATTAGAATATATCCGATAAAAGAAGGTTTATTCTCCTAGCAAGAAGGTTGAAAGAGATATACGAAATTTTATTTTGTTTTGAAAGGGAAAAGGAAGAAGAAAAGGAAGAAGAGGAAGAAAAAGAAGAAGAAGAAGAAGAAGAAGAAGAAGAAGAAGAAGAAGAAGAAGAAGAAGAAGAAGAAGAAGAAGAAGAAGAAGAAGAAGAAGAAGAACGAACGAACGAACGAACGAACGAACAAACGAACGAACGAACGAACGGACTTTATTTTCAAAGGGTAACAAATTGGGCACGCAGGCCCGTCTTACATTCGGCCCTTCCAATCACTCATCTTTCGTTCATCAATAGTGCATAGGAAAAACATTGTCAAATGAATTTTGTAAACATAAACAATGCATATTACCATGTTATGAGACACATCCACCACCCACCCACACATCCCCCATTCACCCACACATCCCTCATTCACCCACACATCTCCCACCCAACCACACACACACACCCCAGGCACACATACATTCCCCCACCCATCCACCACATCCCCACACCTACACATCTCCCCACCCACACACACTCCCACCAACCACACATCCCATCCACCCACACCCCAAGCACACATACATTCCCCAACCCACACATCCCCCACCCACACACATCTCCCCACCCACTCACATATCCTCCACCCGTCCCATTACCCACCAACAATCACCCACCCACATATCATCCTCCACCCACACACCTCCAACCACCCAGCCAAACACACATCCCTCAACCACACATCTCCAACGCACACACACATCTCCCCGCCATCTCACATATCCCGCACCTATCCACACACAAATTTCGCACCCACCCACATAAAGAAGAAGAAGAAGAAGAAGAAGAAGAGAAGAAGAAGAAGAAGAAGAAGAAGAAGAAGAAGAAGAAGAAGAAGAAGAAGAAGTTCTCTATTGAATCACGACCTGGTTACAACCTGACATGCCTACCCTCAGACGTGAAGTTCCAGTTCCACCCTTTCACACCTTGCTGATTTCTGAGCGTGGAGAGCAACTACAGTCCCCGCGAAGATGGTACTCCAGTACCGGGTCGAGAGAAACGTCCCGACATCAGTTTAACTCTAATAGATGCAAACCCATTTCAGGACTCAAGACGACCCGAACGTCAACACATTGGTCTGAAGAGTTCAATCTCACAGCCTTCCAGGCAGTTCACAAACAAGAGAGTATACGAGCTGGGTATGTGATGCGCAACACCTGTGGGTTGTCTTATGTGATACTTTTCTTCACGTGTGATGTATGTGATCTAAATGAAGTGCTTCGGCTGTCAGATGAATTGTTATATCCTTCAGAGATACCCTGGAGGAGAAGAATGGCAACGTCGTGTACAATTGGTTTCCTGGAGTGTCTAGGATAATTGGAACCATACGCTAGTCTCCTTTCTGCCTGTGTTTTCATTGTTGTTTATTTGCGTTTTCTTTCTTTCTTTCTTTCTTTCTTTCTTTCTTTCTTTCTTTCTTTCTTTCTTTCTTTCTTTCTTTCTTTCTTTCTTTCTTTCTTTCTTTCTTTCTTTCCTTTTGTCTTTCTTTCTTTCTTTCTGTCTTTCTTTCTGTCTGTCTGTCTGTCTGTCTGTCTGTCTGTCTGTCTGTCTGTCTGTCTGTCTGTCTTTCTTTCTTTCTTTCTTTCTTTCTTTCTTTCTTTCTTCTCCTCCTCCTCATCAAGCCCCTCTTTCACATGCTCCCTCTCCTCCTTTTCTTCTTGCGCTTCCTCCTCCTTTCCCTCCCCCTCCACTGCCACCACCACCACCTCCGGCTCCTCCTTAACCTCTTAGACTCGCTCTCACATCTTGGTAATGTTGATGTTAAGGATTCAGCGGAAGTGGTATAGACTGGGGCATCCCAAGTGTTCAGTGCTCGCCTGTCTTACATCTGATCTCACAACAACTCACGGAGATCGTTTATAAACAGGCCGGGGTGTGCCAGACACCAGCTACGAATACACACCACCAACGTCAACTAGACATTTGCAGGCACTATTGTTGTCTAGAATTTTGCACATTGTATTGTTCCCTAGACTTTCTTACACTGCATGGCTTAATGTATTTTTGCACATGGTCTTGTTCTTTAGACTTTCTCGCATTTTATTGTTCCCAATAATTTCCCACACTATTGTTTTCTAGAATTTGTCAAAATGTGTCGTTCTATAGAATTTTCATCACTGTATTGTTCACTATAGCCGGCTTCGTGGCTTAGAGGTTACGAATTTTCTCCGTAATCTCGTATACTCTCGTCGGTGACGTGATGACGGTGAGAATCAGCAGTGGTTCGAATCGCATCGGTAACTTACGGGGTATGTGAGCCGGCCGCTCATAAAGCAATGGCAAACTACTGAGCGTAATTTTGCCAAGAAATCAACATACAGCTGAAAGTTGTTGTTTGTCCATCAAGAATGATGATGACCATTCATTTCATCCAGTGGGGTTGAAGGTATGGAGCCGTGGGTTCTAAGATGGCTGATAAGGCCTATTTTGGCTCGAAATGTTCTTTGACAATGTGGGCAAGTGTCACAGTCTCGGATCTCTAGGGGATCTGAACTCGGGCTCAAACAGGCAACAACAACTCCGTTAGATACAATATAGCAACATTTATTAATATGATATATACAGTGCGCTGGCGAAGTGGGTTTTGACAGCCCGCACTTGACAAGTTGCATATCACAGAGGTTTAACATCACACATGATTATAACAAACAATTCTAAGCAACTATCTAGCATATGTCTACGACCCTAAATACACATGGGTCTGAACTATCAAGTCCCTCTAAGGTAAGCCCTGTTGCTTCCCCGATGTCCAGTCTGTCTCTGCCCTTTCACACGTGTCGCAATCCGACACGGGTGGTAACTCTGTCCGAGTTCCTCGTGGACCCCGCAATCGGCGGGCCACATCAGTGTCCACGGGACAGTGGACACACTGACCAGTCCTTCGAGAAGGCTCTGGATTCTTCAAGCCTTCGAGCGACTCACTTCTTTCCCTTGAGCGGGAGTTTTAGCCCTTTGCCACTATATCTTACTTTATGTTAGTTACCGGCCCCATGTGAGGCTGTGACAGGAGTCCCCCTCTCCCCCCTGATCTGATGGGTTATTATAAGGTAATTAGTTCTGTACTAATTCTGTCACAGAATCACATAAAGTCGGTGTTTGTAGTTTGGTGGATAGTAACTTGGCACCCTACACATCGGCATCAACACTCATGTATTCTCCCATACACCACTTCACGATGATTTGCTGAAGAGGTCTCTCCCTCCTGTGTCCTTAAAAATGCTTATCTGACCGAAGTTACGTGACGTTTCCTAGTTGTTTTTACAACCCGTCCTTCTCAAGTATCCCACCAAGATACCAAGATAATTAAACTCTTTGTAAGAGAGTATTAACAAGACAAAAGTCTTGGCTAATTAAGTACACCTGCAAATCTTGTACTGTGTGTGCATTTCAATACACTTTTACTTTCGTATGTTGTATAATGCTGAATATGTAGTTATGCTGTTGTTTTATCCTCTCTGACTACCTGTGTCCCTGTTGGCTTGTTAGTGTATTGACTAATATGTTGCTGCTTCTAATAAAGTGACTGTATTTTAATTGATAGTGTTCAGTGTTGAGTTTTGTGTAAAGTGTGTGCTCAATGTGTGGTTTATCTCCAAGCGTCACGAGTTGGGATATCCTTTATCATGAATTACCCCAATGTGTGTAATGCATGATCGGGCATTCCAAGCAATGGCGCTTAGATGTAGTGTCTTAAATACTAGACATGTATCAACAATTTAGACAGGTAATACAATTTACATGAAAGACGCAGACAAATTAAAATAAATACGTTTTGCGTACAATTTGTCCGCTCAGTATATCGCTCTCTCATTTAATTCATTCACCCTGTCATTCACACGTCTTTCATACATAATAGTATTTGGTTAAAATATCTAAGTAAAGTTGAGGTAAGTCTTACTGCCCTTAGAAAAAACGGGTTAGGCGATATGTTCCCTTTAAGATAATAAGTACTTTTTGTACGAGTATTCAAAAAATGGTTTATAACTTAACTAGAGAAAACTGCATAGGAAGAATATTTAGCCTATGAGTGGAAATACCTGTAATATTATGGTAGAAAATATACAAGTTACAGGTTGACATATTTTATATACATAATTCAATACAAGTATAATACATATTAAATACTACTAAATTAATTAACTAACTAACTAAATCCAACGATGATGTGTGCGTTGTCCTCCTGTTGTCCGCATGTCCTGCCATAAATGTTAACAGTTACTATGGCTGTCTCTTGAATGTTGTAATCGACGTAGTTCTATTTCGGCTGTTTGCAAAGTCTCTTAGCAACAGCAAGTATGGAATGTTCTTAATGTCGAGTATAAAGTGTTCTTACTGCTTTCATGATCACTGTCAGTTCACTGGTTGAAATCATTCCACATATGTTATCTATCGCTCGGATTGTTTCTAGAGCTTTGGTAATTGGTAGTATAGGGTTCTCAAAGTGTCATGTTCGTGGGTGTTATATGTAACATATTCACTGGGGTGTTATTACTTCTAAATGAAAGTTCTCTAGCAGGTGTAGAGGTACTCTGTTCTATGCCACAAAATAAAATATCACAGTTTCTTGTATGGCGAATTATTAATGTGCCTAATGTTATTCTGCTGGCGCATTTGTTTGTCGCGATAAAATATCAGCAATAATGTTGTCAGTGCCTCTGATATGGCGGATTTCGAAGTCGAAATCTTGAAGAAGAAGACACCATCTTTGTAAACGATGGTTTTTAGGAGCACCTTGCTTAAACACCAACAATGGCGAGTTATCGGTTAGCACAACAAAATGGGAACCTAAGAGGAACTTAGATAATCGGCGCATACAAAATAGTAGACTTAATGCCTCCAATTCCACCGTTGAATAACGGACTTCTGCTTTGCTCAGCTTCCGGCTTACGTAGAGTATTGGATGTCTCACTCCTTGCACTTCTTGCATTAAACATCCTCCAATTGCGATAGCACTCGAATCTGTGGTCAAAATAAAGGGTATATCTATGTTTGGTAATCTTAATACTGGTGGGTTAGAAAAAATGCATTTCAATCTGCACATTGCATCCTCTAAGCGGGTACTTTTACAAAATTTTTCTGGATGATCTTTTGTCAACATATTAGAAAAAACTGATGTAAGTTCTGCCCAGTTTGGTATAAACTTGGCATAATAATTTATGAGACCTAATAAACTTCTAACTTGTTTCTTTGTAGTTGGAACTTCTAGATTGAGAATTTTAGATACACTTTTATCATCTGTCAACAGTTTGCCTTCAGAAATTCTATGACCAAGGAAGTCTATCTGTTTATAGCCTATTTCAACCTTGGAAGGTTTGATAGTAAGTCCAAAAAGAAAGATTTGGTTAAAGACTTGTTGGAGTGTAAGTAAGTGAGAAGTCATATTAGAAGAATGAATGCATATATCATCAATATACGATTGCACGTCCTTGATGCCGTGCAATAACAACCTAGTTAACCTGACAAATGTGGCGGGAGCGTTTTTGAGACCAAATGGAAGATATCTCCATTCGTACAATCCAAGAGGTGTCGCGAATGCTGTTATATGTCTTGAAGAAGGGTGTAGTGGTACTTGCCAGTAACCTTTCGCTAAATCAACCTTAGAAAATAAGGATGATTGAGACATATTCAAAATGACTTCTTCACAGCTGTTCATTGGCTCAGCATCTGTTGTGGTTATCGTATTTAACCTTCTATAGTCTATGCACAAACGAATCGTTTGGTCCTTCTTTTTCATTAGGACAATTGGCGAAGAATATTGGGACATAGATTTCTGTATTATTCTATTCTTCTCTAAATCCAAAATTTCTTTGTTTAATTTGCTCTATAATGCAAAGGAATAGAATATGGTCCACATTTGATCGGTGTCAGATCTGTCAACACAATTGAATGTGTTATTTTGTCAGTCCGTCCAGGTTTGTTTGAGAAGATAGTTTTATAGTCGTTAAGGAGAGACAAAATGTCTTGTCGCTGCTGTTGTGTCAAAGTGTCAGAGATTTGTATGTCCTTCATACTACTGTCGTCATTCATAATTGGTACTGGAATTTCCGTATTGTCTACGTCCGTCTGATTTATTACTGATGCTACTGTTTGTAAATTGTCCTCAATGTCATTGTCGTCGTCGGTCGAGACTAATAGTTGTCAATGTGTCGTCCAATTGGTCGTCGTTGTCGTTATCCCATATTGTCGGTACTGTAAATATGTTTTCGTCGTCTTCGTTGTCGCAAGAGTGCGTCGTTAACGATGCTTCGTTTGTCGGGGTGTCATTCAGTTGGGTAATTGTCGTTTCGTTTCTGTCATCAGTTATCTGCGTCTGTTTACTCGTGTCACTGTCCTTTCTATCATAGTATGGTTTTAACATATTTACATGGAATATTTTCAACTTTCCATTCAAAGAAATTTCGTAGTCGACTTCCGAAATTCTTCTCACAATTTTAAATGGTCCCTGCCAAGAGGTTGATAGTAAATCTCTCTTGTCGGGTAGCAATAGTAAAATATCCTGGTCTGGTTTTAATACAATCGTTTTTGCACCTTTGTTGGCGTACTGCCTGTACCTAAAACCTTTCTCCTGTAATGATGTTCTGGCCAGTATACAGGATCGTATGATTTTGTCTCTGGTGTCAGTGACTAAATCATAGGTGGAAACTGGTAATTGGGTATTTACAGGTTGTGATATTATATCTTTGTAAATAGTGAGAGGTCTTCTTGGGTTCGCTCCATATATCAATTCGAACGGAGAGAACCCTGTGCTTGATTGTTGGACTTCTCTATATGCGAACAGCACCGTTGGGAGAAGTATATCCCAATCGGCTGGATTTTCAGCTGTCACTTTGGATAACATATGTTTCAGGTCCCCATTTAGTTTTTCGCAAATTCCGTTCGCGGCCGGTCGATAGGGACTGGTGAAACATTGTTTTATGCCTAGTAACTTAGTTACCGATTGGGTGGCATTAGATATGAACTGTGTTCCCCTATCTGAAATTATCTTCTCCGGAAAGCCAAAACGGGAGAATATCTGTAAAAATACGTCCGTCACATCCTAAGAGGAGATAGATTTTAATGGAATCATTTCTGGCCATCTCGAACATAGATCAATAAGCGTAAAAATATATCTATTCCCTTTGTTTGAGATGTGGTTTAACGGACCTACTAAATCAACTGCCACGATTTGAAATGGCCTCGAGGCAGTTGTGGTTGATTGAATTTCTGCCGTAGGTTTTTTTTCCCTTTTTAACCAGTTTCTGACATGTATTACATGATCTACAATAGGTTTGTATGTCTTGGCAAAATTTAGGCCAATAAAATTGGGACAGGACTCTGGCTCTAGTCTTTTCGTAACCCATATGACCTCCGAAAGGTGAGTCATGGGCTATATTTAGCACTTTCTCACGATGTGATTGAGGTAGAACTACTTGTTGTATCGTGGTCTGATCTCTGGTATATAATCTAGTCAGAACATTGTTCTTTAATCTAAATGTCCACGACGCATTTTTAGTCAATTTTGGCTTAAGTCCTACTAACCTAAAATATTGTGAAAGTGTAGGATCTGCTTTCTGTTCTTCTCCAAAATTAGTGATGGTAGTGTTTGGTGATATGATTTCTAGTGATTCCTGAAGTTGGTCGGTGTGGGTTTTGTGTGTTGTCTGTCGTGTTATTGCATTAGTGTGTTGTGTGTGTTGTTGCACATTTACAGGCTTGGTAATTTGTGGATCGATGGCATCCTCAGTTCGAGGTTTTAAGTTGGTGGTATCACTGACAGATTCAACCGCCCCTGCATTATGCACCTCTGTGAATTCATTTTGAATTCCGTCATTGGTTGTCTCCCTTGTAATTTTGGCAGTTTTAGACAAGCACGTATGGTGTTTCCCTTTAGAATCGCTGTTTGGGTTCTGGATACAGTTTTTCTGCTCCCAATCTCTGATTTCCTTCTCAGAGCAAGATCTTATATTGGGGAGATTCCCAAGGATAATCTCAGCGACAGGATTGTCTAGTACTGCGCACAATACTAGTCCTGATATAAACGGTGTGCGAATTTCGACAAGTACTAGGGGGTATTTTTCGATGGTGCCTGCGAATGTGCGACAAGTTACGTATTTGTGTATGTAGTCTGTGTCGTTAACTAAGGTTTTCTTAATTCCACACAGAGTTGCGCCGGAATCGCGTATTAATGTGCACTTTTTGTTATTTACAAACCCTGTTAAGAAATTTAATTTGCCTGATGATGATAAGGCTGCGTTGGCCATTTCGTTAGAAATAGGGATTGTGTGGCCGCATAGCAATGTTGTATCCAGCTTGAATTTTCTACAGGTGTTACATTTGTTATCTGTATTGGTATCAATGATTTGCACTGCATTCCCTAACTCACTCAAACTTTCATTCTGATTGTCACACTCGTTCAGTTGTTCAATGTCCTCATCTGAGGAAGTGTCAATTAGTGCGGCATTGGCCTGCTTCATTATCTTTCGCCCTTCACAAAATCGTGAATAGTGTCCAAAGCTGGAACAAAAATAGCATTTGACCGCTCTCTGATACGCATTTCTCTTGTTCTTTTGTTTCTCCACTATCATTTGGAGATGATGTGGATAATTTGGTGAGTTGTCACACATCGCGTACTCTTCGTGTGCCAGATGACAATACTGGCACTTAACTGGTTTCGTGAACTTCGAACGTTGTTTAAACTTATTTTCAGTTGGTTTTGAGTATCTAATGTTTGTAACGAGCCCCCAAATAGCCTGTCACAGTCTCGGATCTCTAGGGGATCTGAACTCGGGCTCAAACAGGCAACAACAACTCCGTTAGATACAATATAGCAACATTTATTAATATGATATATACAGTGCGCTGGCGAAGTGGGTTTTGACAGCCCGCACTTGACAAGTTGCATATCACAGAGGTTTAACATCACACATGATTATAACAAACAATTCTAAGCAACTATCTAGCATATGTCTACGACCCTAAATACACATGGGTCTGAACTATCAAGTCCCTCTAAGGTAAGCCCTGTTGCTTCCCCGATGTCCAGTCTGTCTCTGCCCTTTCACACGTGTCGCAATCCGACACGGGTGGTAACTCTGTCCGAGTTCCTCGTGAACCCCGCAATCGGCGGGCCACATCAGTGTCCACGGGACAGTGGACACACTGACCAGTCCTTCGAGAAGGCTCTGGATTCTTCAAGCCTTCGAGCGACTCACTTCTTTCCCTTGAGCGGGAGTTTTAGCCCTTTGCCACTATATCTTACTTTATGTTAGTTACCGGCCCCATCTGAGGCTTTGACAGCAAGGAATGATTGACGTTTCCGGAGGAGGATTTCCTGCAGTGGTTTTGCTGTCCTGCCTTTTCTTCACAGCTCTTGCAGTCCTGGTTGCCTCACATATGACTGCACCCTTGCGTAATGATGCACGCCACGAATTTCGGTCTCTGGCTGCAGCCTCCCAGGTGTCATGATGAATTCCAAAAGCCTTCAGTGAAATTTTCAGAGTGTCTTTAAAGCGTTTCCTCTGGCCACCTTGGGAGCGTTAACCACAACGCAGTTCGCTGTAAAAAATTCTTCGTTTAGGGAGCCTGTGATCTGGCATGCGAGTCAAGTGACCAGCCCAGCGAATCCGATTCTTCATCAGTAGAGTGTGGATACGGGGCATGGATGCTCTTTCTAGGACTTCAGTGTCTGGAATCTTGTCTTGCCATTTAATCTTCAGTAGCTTCCTTAGGCAGACTGTGTGGAAGTGGTTTAATTTCCTAGCGTGTCGCTGATAAACAGTCCAGGTTTCACAAGCATATAGCAGTGTGGATAATACAACTGCTTTCTAGACTTTTAGCTTTGTTTGCAGGCTTATTCCAGTTCTGTCCCATACATTCTTGTACAGTCTGCCAAAGGCCGCACTGGCCTTTGAGATTCTTGCATTCACTTCGTCATCAATTGTGGCAGCTTGTGACACAGTGCTGCCAAGATAAGTGAATTTGTCCACAACACTTAGGCTATGATCATTCACTTTGATATTCGGCACTGTGTGATTATTCCCTGGAACTGGCTGGTACATAACTACAGTCTTCTCCAAGTTGATATTGAGCCCAAAGTTGGCACAGACATATGAGAAAGCTGAAACATTATGTTGCATGTCCGCCTCTGAGTTGGCGTACAGAGCGCAATCATCAGCAAACAGGAGCTCTCTGACGGTGTCGCTGTTAACTTTGGTTTTAGCTTTCAGCCTTCTGAGATTGAATAACTTTCCATCCATACGGTAGTTGATGTCTATTCCAATGTTGTCGTTCTCGAAGGCATTCATCAGCATGGCTGAAAACATGAGGCTGAACAGTGTTGGTGCCAGGACACATCCTTGCTTCACTCCATTGGTGACAGGAAAGCGTTCAGACAGTTCGCCATTTTCCTGTACTCTTGCCTGCATGCCATCATGAAATAGCCGCACTATTTGGACAAACTTTCGTGGACAGCCATATTTTGCCATAATCTTCCACAGTCCTTCTCTGCTGACTGTATCAAAAGCCTTGGTAAGGTCAATGAAAGTGGAGAACATTTCGCAGTTCTGTTCCTGACATTTCTCTTGCAGCTGCCTTGCAGCGAAAATCATGTCAACAGTTCCACGTTCTTTTCTGAAGCCACACTGACTCTCAGGAAGCAGACCTTGATCGAGATGGGCTGTGAGGCGATTGAGAAGAATTCTGGCGAGTATTTTCCCTCCAATTGAAAGCAAGGAGATGCCTCGGTGGTTGTCACAGGATTGGCGGTTTCCTTTGCGTTTGTAAAGGTGGACTATTGACGCGTCCTTGAGATCTTGTGGCATGGTCTCGTTCACCCATATGTTTGTAAAGACTTGGTGAAGCTGCTCTGTTAGGACCGGCCCACCTGCCTTGTATATCTCTGCTGGAATGGAGTCAGGACCAGATGCCTTGCCGCTTGAGAGATGCTGGATGGCTTTGTTTACTGCCACATAGCGGCACGCCACCAATTGGGAAACTGGATTTTCCCAGAAACTAGATGATCACATGAGAAACTAAGGCCGATGTGGACAACGTGATCACACGGCAACGGGGACGCTTGGGGAGAGGACAGCAGGACAGCGGTGTTTTCTGTGGGCTCCGTGTTGGAGAGGATATGATCTGGTTAACGCAATCTTCTTAGTGAGCGAGGAAATCGTCTGTTGTCTCACATTCATACAGTGATGGGACCGGGACAGGAATAACCCTTAGACGAAGTTAAAAGCGGCTAGTAAATCCTTGGGAAAAGAGCGACCTTCTTAAAGCAATGGCAGAATTCGGGAACTGAGTCTGTATAACTGTATAACCGCCCGTCCCCGTCTTCAGGGGCAGGTTATCATATGGAGTAGCGTTCTTTGTTGTTCTGCGAGAGCATGTAATAAATGCCTGAAATTGCCGTCGGCTGGTTTGCGTCTGTTTCATCAAGGTGAGCGTTGTTTATTATTTTGTTGTTGATTACGAGCAGTTGTATGTCTTGGAGTTGAGAAGCGTCGGCATGTGTCAAGACATTTACTTCCACTATGGTTGGCAGGTCATCAAGTGTCTCATTGGTAGGAACTTGAGGAAGGCAGTTGATGGTTTCATCATCGAAAAAGGAAGTTGCATTTAAGATGTTGCTGAAATGCTCTGCCCAGCGTTGAAGGATTTCTTTCTTATCGGTGACCAATGTTCCCCCATCTGCACTGAGGAGGGGAACTATGCCTGGTGATGTAGGACCATAGACCGCTTTCAGTGAGTCGTAGAAGTTTTTCATATCATGTCTGTCAGCAAAGCCCTGAATTTCATCAGCTTTGTTGCTCAGCCAGGAGTCCCGCATGTGCCGAAGTTTCTGCTGTACTACTCTCTGAATGTTCTTGAAGGAATCTTTTTTTTTTTATGTTGACTTTGGGTCATTCAAATGTGCCTTGAGGAAAAGATGTTTCTCGGCCAGCAATTGGTTGATGTCTTCAGAATTTTCATCAAACCAGTCTTTATGCTTTCGGGGAGCTGGACCCAGGATTTCCATAGCAGTGTTGTAAATTATGTCCTTTAGGGCTCTCCATTCAGTTTCTGTATCCTGTTTAGCTGCAGCATTTGGCTTGAGGCTGTCTTCCAGCATATTTTCAAACGACTGCTGTATTTTCTTGCTGTTTAGGCGGGTGACATTTAGCTTTTTTTGCATTTTCACCCCTTGAGGACGCCGTGGTGGCCTGATGTGGATGTTTATTTTCGAGACAATGAGACGATGGTCTGTCCAACATTCGGCACCACACGTGGATTTTGTCACTCGGACGTCTTGTCTGTCACTCCTCCTGACAATACATAGTCAATGAGGTGCCAGTGTTTCGAGCGAGGGTGCATCCACGATGTCTTATTTCTCATGGGGAGTCGGAAAATTGTGTTCGTAATCAGGAGATCATGTTCAGCACATGTCTGAAGGAGGCGGAGTCCATTGCTGTTACAATTTCCGACCCCATGCTTTCCAATAATGCCACTCCAAGAGGTGGTGTCCGTGCCTACTCTGGCATTTAAATCCCCAAGGAGTATAAGTTTGTCTCCTTTGGGAACAGATGTTAATACATTGTGCAGGTCCTCATAGAATTTGTTCTTGACATCATCTTCGTTGGCCATAGTTGGTGCGTAGACACTCACAATGGTTGCATGCTTCCTTCCAATCAGC
The DNA here is from genome assembly GCA_014155875.1 of Cepaea nemoralis. Lineage (NCBI taxonomy): Eukaryota > Metazoa > Mollusca > Gastropoda > Stylommatophora > Helicidae > Cepaea > Cepaea nemoralis. The sequence continues at coordinate 7,900 of JACEFZ010006620.1, read as the reverse complement.
AGGGGCAACTTCATGGTCATGAGCCTGTCGTTTATAGCCTTTGGAAATCCAGCTAATTTGCCGACCTGGGCCGACTTAATGGCAAATCCCACACCGGATTGGCGTCTTTCCTCGCTTCTCCTTCCACTCCAGAAAAATGTGTAGCCGGCACCTATTTCACAGATCTGGCCTTCTTCTGCAAGTCGTGTCTCGCTCAAGGCTGCAATGTCGATGTTGTACCTGCCCAGCGCTCTCCCAATCAGTGCTGTTCGTCTCTCTGGACCCGTCGCGCCGTCTCTGTCAAGTAGGGTGCGTACATTCCAAGTTCCAATTGTTAAGGGAATATGGTTTACTCCTTTAGCTTTGCTTGTTTTATCTTTGTTTGTATGTCGACCGCAATTAAGGGTACCCACCAACCGCGGCTAGCTGGTTAGGTAGTGATGGAGCAGACAATGTTTAGGGCACCTTTTCTAGCCCTTTCCTCATGCTATGGAGGTGAGCAGTGTGTTCCTATAGAGGGCTGCTCAGTCGCTCAGGGGGCTGCCGAATCCCACAGCTGCTCCGGTCAGTAGAAGACGACCATATGGCCTGAGCCGCCTGTGTGCAGGTCTGCGACTACGGCTGCCAGCTTACCCACACCTGCCGCTTCGCCGCTCGCCCATCGCGACAGCGCTTGAAGGTGATATATGACGTTGGATGAAGAATGACTTACGCGATGACTTGGATTAAAGTGAGGAAGAGTTGCACAATTCGTCGACCTCACTCTCTCGCCTGAGTCCATCTGAATCCAGTGGCAAGACAAGTCGAGACGACTGGAGACGAATACAGGTGCAGTGGATGACCAGGGCGCTCTACGTGCCTTGCCGTGCTCATTACGATCCACAACGCTTTGCAGGTAAACGCCGTCTTGCCCGTTGAATCAGGAATGATTTCTTCCGCGCGGTCTGCCGAATCCTGTCTTCACATGCTGGGTAGGCATACCCTAGTTTACCTCTTGGGTTGACACCAAATCGGATACTCATGCCTGGTTTAGCCAGCCTCTCACAGCTGTTGCCCGGGGGGTGGCCGCTGTCGCATGCTGACAGCTACTAGGAGCGACAGGCACGAGCTGGGTGTCAGGCTTGGACCAGTGGGGGATGGGTCCTGAAAAGGACATGAGTGTCATCCTTACCAAAGGTGCTACTAATGCCTGACACCCCGTACCCCCTAGCTGATTTACAGCTGAAAGATGCTGGTGTTGACAGCGATGTCCTTGAAAGGATATGCCCCAAAAAAAAAAAAAAAAAAACATTGTTCACTATAATATTTCACACTGTATTGTACTCTAACGTTTCTCACGCTGCATTGCTTACTATATGTTTTTCACACCTCGTTGTTCTTTAGAAATTTTAACACTCCATTGCTTTCAAGAATTTCCCACACTGTATTGTTCTTTAAGAATGTTTCAAACAGTGTTGTTCTCTAGAACCTTTCACATTGCATTGCTTACTAAATATTTGCACACTATGTTGCTCTCTAAAACTGTCCACATTGTATTGATCTCTAGAACATTTCGGACTGCATAGTTTAATAGTATGTGCATGCTGTATTGTTCTCTAGAATTTCTCACACAGCATTGCGTAATAGATATTAGCACACTGTATTGGTCTCGTGGAACAACTAAGAAGTACAATCGGACAGACCCAAATGGATATAGACCCGCAATGTTAATGGACTAAGAGATAGATCTGCGATTCAAAAAATAGTAAATCAGAAGCAGAATTACAAGACCACGTGAATAGTCTAAACCAGGGATGGACAACTTGTTCAGCAGGCGGGCCAAATTTCAGAAATAATATTTCCTCCTGGGCCACTCACCTAATTTTTTTTTTTTTAATCTGTTAATTAAAGTAAACAAGCAAGCGTGCTACAGCTTCGACCAGATCGTCGCTTCCCAGTAGGTGAGATCGTGGTCAAACTCTTGCCAGGTTTAATGTTAAAAAAAAAAAAAAACAAGAAATAGGTATATATATATATATATATATATATATATATATATATATATATATATATATATATATATATATATATATATATATATATATATATATATATATATTTCTTTTTTTAAAGAAAATAAAACATAAGTGAGAATAAAACATATTTATTAGACAATTTAAAAATATTTAAAAGTGAGACATCTGACTATGTTTTGCAGAACTAAGTGCATCAGAATTGATCTCACTGATAGTGTCGCTACACGCAAACAGTTTTCCGAATGAACATCAGTAATTCGTGTTCTCACTTGTTATTTGATGTGCTTCATGCGACTAAAAAGATGTTCACACGCATACGTGTTTCCAAATAGCGAAACCATCGACAGAGCAAGTTTGTAAAACACAGGATATTTATCCTTGTCCAAATACGTTTTACACAAATCCTCCAAACCAACTTGATGGAATTTCTCCTTTAACTGTGTATCACAACACATTTCACAATTGTTCCATTTGTAATCTTCCTGGTAATAAACTAACGTCTACCCCGAATGGAGTTGCAAATGCACAAAAAGCACATGATGTTTTTTTTTTTTTAATCCTTAAATCGGTTCTCAAATTCGAAGTTTAAGTCAGATGCCAAAGAAGCGTATTTACCCGCCGCTTCCTGTGTGACGTCTGGTTGCAATGATAATGTAGGAAAGTGAGTAAAGTTTGTTGTCCTCAACTGTTGATCCCAAAGACCAAGTTTCATTTGAAATGCAGAATATGATCATACATCTTATTAATTAGATGATCTTTCCCTTGTAGACAACTACTAACATCATTAAAGTGGCTAGTTATATCTACCAGAAATACAAAGTTACAAACCCTCTCTTTGTCTTCAAACTATGGGATACTTTTCGACTTGCTTGCAAAGAATGATTGCTTTTCTTGCTGCAAATCAAACACACCTTTCAACAATTGGGCACGGGTCAGCCATCTTACTTCTGCATAAAATGTAATGTCATTATAATCTGAGTCCAAAGACTTTAGAGATTCTTGGAACTGACTGTGATTCAACCCTTTCGAACTAATGAAAATCTAACTAAGTAACATTGAGTGTCAAATAGCGGGATAATTGAAATAGCTAAAATCTATGAATATTCCCGAAAATGAGGGATATTTAAAATAACACAAAACAAATGGATTTTTCAGAAAATCAAAGCAATGTTTTCCCGTGGTGAGTTTGAATAACGAAGACACAAACCATAGAATGTGCGATTTATTGCCTGGCATATTTCACTGCATCTCGTCAGGTACATACTGCAGAAATCACACAACGTAGAGTAAAATAACTATGTGATCAACATAGAACAATTAGTATAATGAGTCACATCACAAAGATTTTGCTAAGGGTTATCATGCGAAGAGTGAGGAAGAAGATACAACCTGAAATAGGGGAAGAACAATGCGGGTTTGTAGAAGGAAAGGGTACAGTAAATGCTGTGTATATGCTGCGAACAGTTATTGAACGTGCTATAGAAGTAAACAAGGATATACATCTTTGCTTTATTGACTATACAAAGGCTTTTGATAGAGTTAAACATGTCAACATGGTGAATATGCTTGCAGATCTACAAATTGATGGGAAAGACATTAGACTTATAAAAAACATATATTGGAAACAACAAGCTGCAATAAGGATTGATAATGAAGTGGGACAGTATCAGCCAATTAAGAGAGGTGTTAGGCAGGGATGTGTGATGTCTCCAGATCTTTTTTCACTATACAGTGAAAATAGTTTCAGAAATGTAGAGGATGTAAATGGAATCAGCATTGGAGGACGAAACATCAATAACATTAGATATGCAGATGATACAGTATTAATTGCAGACAATGCGCAGGACCTGCAACAATTAGTAGATGCGGTTGTTGTACACAGTGAGCAACTGGGGTTAGAATTAAATTGTAAAAAGACTCAGGTTATGGTCGTCACTAGGAAGGAAGAAGTGCCACAATGTAATATACAAATAAATGGAAATATTCTTCAACAAGTGAATCGGTACAATTATCTTGGAACAGTCATAACATCTGATGGGAGATGCCTTGAAGAGATTAGAACAAGAATCGCCATTGCGAAAGTAGCCTTTAGCAAGATGAAAAACATTCTGACCAATAAAAAGATGTCAATTGAAACGAGAAAAAGAGTGTTGAGGGGATACATAGAGCCTGTTCTTTTGTATGGATGTGAAACTTGGACAATGAGCAGTCAAGCTGAAAAGCATCTAATGGCTGCAGAAATGTGGTTTCTGAGGAAAATGCAAAGAATACCATGGACAGACAGAAAAACCAATGACCAAGTACTACAGGAGACAAATGAACATCGTAAACTGATTAGAGAAATTAGACGTAGACAGTCAAAATTTTTTGGACATGTTATGAGAAGAAATGGACTGGAGAACTTAGTGACAACTGGCAAGATCGAGGGGAACAGACCAAGAGGAAGACCGAGAGGAAAATACCTGGATGGCTTGGCCACATGGCATGGACGAGACAGGAACACTGAGCTGATCCACGACACTGGTGATCGAGTGAAATGGCGAGTCATGACCGCCCACGCTTTCCGGCATGGCACATGATTGATTGATCGTTCAAGCTGAAATATACACATGTTCGCACAGTAATATCAATTGTTTACCATTGCACGCCATGTCTTGGAAACCGATCATGTAATTGATAGGCACAGCGCTTTTTGCATGTTGCTTCATACACAAAATAGTCGTTTGTTACAGTTTGCAGAAACCCTAATGATTCATCTACAAAGGCCGATCTTGTGCAAACAGAAAGACATGGTAGTCAATTTAAAATTACCATGGTAAACAATGTGTATATTTCAGCGTGAACGACGTATCTAGTTATTTTACTCTACGTTGTGTGACATCTGCAGTATGTACGTGACGAGATGCAGCGAAATATGCCAGGTAATAAATCTTACATTCTATGGTTTGTGTCTTCGTTATTCAAATGTATTTTTTTTTCCAAAAATGCGAGATATTTCACATTTCTCTTAGCTATAGTTTAAAAATATATGATACTAACGACTCATGATGAAATGTTCTTTTGGTGATATGTAGAATAAATTTAATATTTATATTAATTTGACCTAGCTCCGCGGGCCGCAACATGACACACGGTGGGCCGTGTCAAGATGCTGGGAGAGACAGAGATAGAAGTAGAATAGACATAGATAGAAGTAGGATAGACATAGATACAAGTAGGACAAGGACGGAGGAAAGTAAAGGACAAAGACAGGACATAATAGGGACTCTGTACAAGAGTATAGACAGAGAAAGACAGTAGAAGGAGATAGTACTCCAAACTAGTGTTAGGACCAGACCTAGACAGGACACGCATGTGTCATAGCTAGGACATGACTAGGACATACCGGGATTCATTCCCGAAATAGGACAGAGTACCGTAGGCACGGGGATTACCCGTAAACAGACTGAACTCTAGTATAGCTGTAGGCTACGAGGACTGGACAACTGAACTACGTGGCAAGTGATCCAGCACGCCACACAACGGACGGCACGAGAAAGGGGGACGAGGAACTGGACTGGACATGTGAATTCAGACAGACCGGGACGGACAGTCGGTGTGACAGGACATATGTGTTTTCCCTTGCCAGTGTATAGTTTAAGGAGGGCATAGTTACACTTAGCCAATGATAGTAGATTGTATTTGCGTAACGAATGTTAAATGTGTATGCTCGGAAAGCGAGCTTTGTAATATATAATAAACAGTGAATCCTGATCGTCCATTTACCCAACGATGTGTTTGTGATTACGAGGGGTGAATGAAGGGACCGCATGATTGTATGAAATCAGGTTGTTGACAGGCCGCATGCAGCCCGCGGGCCTCTTGTTGGCCACCCCTGGTCTAAACGAAGCAGCGTGTGTGTAACTGTTAAAAACAAAAGGCCTGTCATTTAATGCCAGTAGAGTACCTTGCTGTATATGGCAGAGGGATCTTGAGCCTGGGGAATGAAGGCTGCCTGGCTAGTGCAGTCGCCGCAAAGTGTGCAGGTTAGAGTTTTCATTTTGCCCCCGACAGAAAAAAACACCACACCTTACTGAGGATTCGAACCCTAAGGACAATCCGACATTCTAATCGTTCGGCCAGCCGCTCCTAGTGTAGGGAACATAACATGAAAATTGGCACAAGTAATACAGAGGTAATGACTATAACCAAAGAAGAAACAATAACGATTAGCGTAAACGAATACCCCCTGAAACAAGTAAAGAGCTTCAAGTACCAAGGAAGTTTAATATCATCAAATGGCAAATCAGAAAACGAGGTCGACAAAATAATTATAATAAGGCAAAGCAACTAATTGGACAAATGGCATCAATACTAAAGAACAAAGATGTATCAATGGTTACTAAGAAAGCACTATACAACACAATCTTCTTACCAACTCTATGCTACCAATGCCAAACCTGGACAATGACAGAAAAAGAGACAAGAAAAACCACAACAACATAAATGAGATTCCTGAGAAGAATATTCAATGTATCAAGAAGAGAGAAAATCAGAAACGAAGAAATCAGGACTAATGTGGGGGTTATAGCAGCGTTAGATTTCATTAGAAGGCAACAAGTAAAATGGTGTGGTGATGTAGCTAAGCTACCAACTAATAGTATACCACAACAAGCAATGATGTACAGACCACATGGAAGCAGAGGAAAAGGCCGACCACGTAAACGATGGACAGAGGGAAAAACAGAGACCATGGGAATCTCGATACAGGAAGCCCATAATCGGGAACTCTCACAATGTTTATACTTCAGCTCGACACCGCAAGGTACAAGAGGAACAAGACGAGATGATTGTTCTCTAGAATTTCTCACACTGCATTGGGTAATAGATATTTGCACACTGTGTTCGCCATTAAAAGTTCTGCATTGTCCAAAGAATGTCGCACATTGAAATTGCCCACTAGAATTTTGGGTACTTTATTTTTAATTCACCCCACATATACGTCCTTTATGTGTGTGTGTGTGTGTGTGTGTGTGTGTGTGTGTGTGTGTGTGTGTGTGTGTGTGTGAGAAAGAGAGAGAGAGAGAGAGAGAGTGCATCGCATATGATAGTATTGTCAACTCGTGAACGCAGCAGTATACATTGAGAATATTGCACACCGATGAAATTGCGCACCGAGCTACGGCGCAACACAGGTAACCCCTGGATGTGACGTGATGCCTCGGAATTCCGTTTGTGTGGGGTGAATGTCTCGAAGTGCCTGTCCTCTAAATCCCACGGGACCGTACACTCAAAGCAACTCAAATTGAACTCGTCAAGAACAGATCAGAACAACAAAACATGTTCTATCTTACCAACAGGATCATGAACATATGGCAGACTCAAATCGAGCAAGCGAAAGACGTACTTTTATTCCGCCGCAGGACAAAGTATATACTCTTGTAGAAACGTGAGCTGATCCCTATACGCAGGATCGGCGCTCACTTAAATAACATCTACCTACGAGCTCTAAGTCCAGCTCGCTGCCCTTGAGGCTTAATTATCCAAATCCTCAGTTCAACTGATTAAATAAAAGTCTAGGTATCCGCACCCGGTCTTTCTACTGTTGTGTTGTCTTTAATACATTCCTCTCCGGACTCCCAGCTGCTTCATCACGAAATTACCGCCTCCAGGTGTCACCTTCACACGGAGCCTTTTATAAACACATCCTTTAGAATCCACGAATTTACAGCGTCCCCCGTTGCCGTCCAATGACGTTGTTTTCCTTTCCTTGGTTTCTCATATTTGTCGTCCAGTTTTGTGACTGTCTGGGAAAATCCAGTAAGGTCTCTTCTTTATACTTGGTGGCGCATGTTCCGTTATGTGGCATAATGCCCCCTCCCAGATAAAAAAATTATTTATAATGTTTTCCTTTATATCTGTATATC
>JACEFZ010006618.1:27500-72255 GCA_014155875.1 Cepaea nemoralis | reverse complement strand
CCGGGCGGGAGGGATACAGCACTGGGTGAGATGGACTTGTTCTGACTTAACGTGCTGTGGTGTGTCCTTGCAAGGATGAACTGACTATGCTATTATCTGAAGGTCCGATCCTAAACCAATTATAGAACACATCACACATTTTCTTCGCATACACGTCCTCATATACGTTCTACACTTTTCTTTAATAAATTAATCTTTATTAATTTCTAGAGTTGTTGAATCTGTTGCGTGGGGAAGAATGAGAGGGGTCATAGTACGACAGTGATAGAGAGAAGAAAAGGTGTCTATGAACTGAAGGAGTGTGTTGGACGGAAGCTGGTGGATTCACCAGGAAATTGATAGGGTAAAAAAAATTATAATGTGGGTGTTGACTCCCCTCACTCCAGGGACGACACTTTAAAGGAAGACACGACACGTAGTAAGGATACGTGTGTCATTCAAACTGGATGCCTGGCCTTTAATAGAATGAAATATTTCTCCAGCGTTAAGGCAAACGTCAGAAAATGTCGTACATGTATGTGTATTAAGTACACACACACACACACACACACACACACACACACACACACATATATATATATATATATATATATATATATATATATATATATATATATATATATATATATATATATATATATATAGCCGAGGAATCAACATACAGTTGAAAGATGCTGGTGTTGACCGCAATATCCTGAAACAGGATGGAAACGCGGGGGTGGGGGAAAATATATATATTTTTTGGACATGTTATGAGAAGAAATGGATTGGAGAAATTAGTAACAACTGGCAAGATCGAAGGGAACAGACCAAGGGGAAGACCGAGAGGAAAATACCTGAATGGCTTAGCCACATGGCATGGACGAGACAGGAAACACTGAGCTGATCCACGACACTGGTGATTGAGTGAAATGGCGAGTCATGACCGCCCACGCTTTCCGGCATGGCACATGATTGATATATATATATATATATATATATATATATATATATATATATATATATATATATATATATGTGTGTGTGTGTGTGTGTGTGTGTATGTGTGTGTGTACGTGTTTACAAAGACATTTTGTGTTATTGTGTACATGAAAGCACGTTTACCTGTGTCCACTTCTATCGGCGGTGTTTGTACGTCTTCTGACTTCCCTATGACGTTTAGTTAGTAACAGAGCATGTTTTGAGTCTCCACCATTCAGTCGTGTAGTAGGACAACTTAGCTGACGTGACTGCCCGTGCTGTGTGTAGAGTTCATGTCCTCAATGATCAGTAATAGTATGAAGGCAATTGGTGTCACAACCACAATGGTTAGTTCCAGTTCGAACTTCTTGCCGCTGCTTACTAACACTGTTGTGTCTATTTTGTAGTACATGCACATGTGCAAGCCAAAAATGGTATATCTGCAGATTACACAAACTACTGTAATTAAACGGATATTAAACAAGCTATATTATCCCGTAAACAGACTATACTTCTTGTGAAATATGTTATACCATGTGCGTTTACAGACTGGAAATCTATGACACTGCAATAACTTAAATTTATTTTAGTAGCTATTCATCTTAGGTGTTGTATCTTCCTTCCAAATCATACTCTGATATCTTCAAACTAAATATATTGATTATATAGTCTTCATTTAAATATTACAATTCGTTAATTTCATTGTCTCCCTTGTTGGTTAAAACAACGATTCTATTTATGTCCCATAGTACTATAATTTATATTGTAAAGGTTTTCACGTTTTACCCATGAAACATTACAATTATCGAACACTTTTATTTTGGTCAGTGATTATACCTGCAAGTCAAAATAGTCTCTCGAAAGTGGCAGTGTCTCCGTGAAATGTTAGGTCACCGGGATAGCGTTATTTTCACTGGAATTTCAATGCTAAAGGCAGATCATGGGCAAACATTTCTTCAACAAAACTAAAAACAAAAAACAAAAACAAACAAACAAACAAACAAATGGGAGGACCTTTAGCATGGAATTGAAATCATCGACCTGGTATGCATCAACCAGAATTGCAAACTGTGCAGGAGATGGGGGGACAGTATTATTGACCTGGTACTGGTTTCCCCTCAACTAACTGCAGTAAGCAGACAGGTTATATTACCAACCTGCGGAATACAATATATGAAACTGGAGACAATTCTCCCGAATTATGTAAATCTGTATTTATTGCACTCCCAAAGACATCAAGGGCGTTGTAGTGTCCTCAACATCGAAAACTTAACATAATGTGTCACATCACGAAGATTGTGCTGAAAATCATCAAGCAAAGAGATAATAAGAAATGCAACCCGAAACAGGGGAATAACAATGTTAGTTTATAGAAGGCAATGGTACAGTAAATGCTGTGAATTTGCTTAGAACATTAATGGATTGTTCGATAGATGTAAACACAAGCATTTATACAATCATAAATTAACTTTCTCATCAAAGTTGAACACTGGTGTGATATGTCACCTATGTCATACTCGTTGTTTTCGTATTCACGTATTTTCAGAGTAAATTTCTAGTATGATTGGAATGAGCAATATGAAGCGTTTTTCATAAGATCGAATTACACAATAAAATGTCACTATATGTCAACACACAGAATAGTACATGTACTTTGTGGAAAGTATTAAATAGAATATGAGCAATGAAGTTTTATTCAAACTAGATAATTAACTACCCAAATACTCCACGAGAAGTTTAGTAAAAAAAAAAAAAAATTTTTTTTTTTCTTGGGGGGGGGGGGGGGGGGGGGGGGGGGGGGGGGGGGGGGGAGGTGGGATGGGGAGTGTTGCATAGGCACTTGAGGTGCTTACAGTTAGTTAGTTAGTTGAGGGTTCCAACTTCACGGCAGCGGGTCGTCCCCATTATGCTCCGTTCCTGTGCCAGTGAATATTACCCAAAATGCTCCCCACTGTCCAATGTGAAAAGTGGAACATACAGGAGTCTAGGCAATCCAACAGCCCGCACATGTACACTATGCTTAATGCCGCCGCCAGAATGCCAACACAAAAGTCCTCCACGAAAACCACAGTTCATCGTCGAAGGTATCGGCAGTCACCAGAAAGACCTCATTGGCCCAGCTTTTCTCACATGGCTCTGTCTCTATCCGCAGGGCGACCCGCCGAAAGCATCGCATAAAGCACGAACTCCGCAGCTCCAGCGCCGACACTCAAGAGTCTCCTGAAATATGAACTCATAAACCGAAAAGGCAAATCAGTCAATTCAGCAACAGCCGTTAGCCATTGTTCCGAACATGCAAGTCAGTGTACAAACAAAGGAAGTACAAGATGGTAGTTGATGGTATTACATTATAACGACATTTGCAAACCATTTGATCTTCTGTCTTTCACTAAATGTGGCACATGATGTTGATCCCACTGTCTGTCTGAAAGCAACATTTCTTACTCGGTTTTGGTCTTCTTACAATTAAATTCTAAATTTAGTAGTACATGTTGAGGCAAATGTCAATCACGAATAATCTAAGACGTGCTACGTGGGGAGCAGATGAAAAAGTTCTCACGAAGATATATATTGGATGGATGAAGTCAGTCCTTGAATATGATAGTGCAGCATGGGCAACACCAGCGAAGTCACACCTTCTCACAATAATACAAGTACAAATTCAGGGAATGAGGAACATAACGGCTGACATGGATACAGTGCCTGCTAATAAATGACGGTTAACACATGTCTACATGTATGTAAGATGGAAGAAATGGATAAGGCCAGCAACAAGCAGAAATATATTAAAGAATGAGAGACCACACAGTGTATACGAGAGATATATCTATCTTTAACGGAAGGACTAAAGCTTCGCACTTTTGCAGGTCATCAACAAGAACGGTATAGGACATATCCAACACTCAAAACTATTAACGATAGAAAAGCATTGCCGGCTGGAGACAACAATACATGTCTGAGATAATTATAGACATTTCTGGTGTTGAGATCAAGAACACCCGGACTGAATTAGAAAAAAAAATATAACAACCTTCAACTACGGAAGACCATTACCATGGAAGCACCTGGATCCACACTTAAACAAACGGGTCAGAAGACAACTTACCAGAACATGGAAGTAGAGGTATTATTATGAACCTAACAAAGTAGGGCCTAAGAAGTTACAGCCACAGACGAATGGACGGTTCTCAAGTAGATTTAGAGCAGATATAGAGACATTACAATCTGCCGCAGAAATGTTGTTCACAAAGAAAACATAAATGCATAGCTCAATGTACGTGTGCGAACACAGTTGCTTCAATAGGGAAGTGAAGAAACAGTTTAGAACTAGCAGACTTAAGGAAAGCACTTTATGGACTATACCAACAATCTCAAAATACAAGTATGTAAAACATTGGATTCCTCACATTGTAATATCCCTGGACATGAAGAAGCCGTCACACTTACAATTGAAGAAGGAAGACAACGTAAATCTGATACAGACATAACCTATGACGAGGAGAAGAGTATTATAAGAAGCAAATATAGAATCGAGTAGAAATCAAAGAACACGGGCCACAAGACAGCCCACACATATTAATCTCCACCGAAGAGAATGAGTAACCATCTTCAGACACCTCACCGAGAACAACAGGAAAACAGACATAAGATGATGATGAATGTAACTGTGAAAATGGTAAAATGACAGTTGCACTTGTGTTTGAAAGAATGTTTACTGTTCACTAATATTAGGTTGCCTATTTCCGTTTTCGCAATAATGTCCATTACAAAATTAAAATACAGTTTGAAAATATTGTACTGCAGCAAATGAGGTAATGACAGTTAACAAATATAATCTAAATCCATCTTCCAATCAGCACGGGAGATAACTATTGCTATGTATTCATATAACATATATGCTAACAATATTTGTCACATTTTACTTGCCTCTTTTCTTGAAAGTTTTCCGTCAGTTATGCAATAAAAGAAAACAGAGAAAAGGTAGAGAAGCTGAAATAGTCGTTGCAACTTGGTCTAGCAGTCAAAGAACTTCAGTGACATTAATAAATGAAGAACCCATCCCAAATAATTGACAGTGTGCCGTGTTATTGTATTCAGTGAGGGTATTGACAACGTGGCATGTACAGGCCAGATACGTCACACCAGTGTCCATCATTGCGTTGACAATATTACGGCAGAGAATCTACAGCAATCTCCACCACTTGGCGTGACAATAGCTAGATATATACTGAAGCACATTAAAAACTCACCACCTGTATAATCCAGGAACAGAGTGTGAAATGTAAATACAAATGTTAAAGTTTACGTATTTGGAATCTGTATTCATGTTCCAATGAATCCGTGCTGATAATTAATGTGTACATTTGATTGTTATGAAAGTCGTTGCATTCTGTGCAGACAGGGTAGTAAACGAAACATTACTTCAATAATTACAACAACAGATCCCCCCCCCCCCCCCCCAAAAAAAAAAAAATGCACTTACACTATCCTCAGTATAAAACATGGCCAGCTTGCAAACACGATTGGCAGCGGCTTGCATGGAACGCACACGTTGCTGAAGGGTATTCCAGTGATACAAGTCCCAATCACGTGTAAAAGCAGCTTGGAGCTGTTGCAGATTATATGCAGAACCTTACCTGTAGGCTCAGCTTCTAAGCTCAACCCCCACATGTTCTACGGGGGACATGCCCGGTGATAGGGCAGGCCAATCATGTGTCACAATGTTCTTCTTCTATAGATATTGCTGCGTAATGCGTGCTGCGTGCGCAGGTTAATTATCCTGCTGGAAAAGCTGCATGTCTTGATAATGTGTGAACGCTGGAACACCCAATGCATTCAGAACCACATCTCGATGTGTCATAGCATTAACATTTCCACGGAAGACGCGAAGAAACAAGCGATGGTGAGAACTGAACCTTCCTAAAATGTGAATACTGACTGCCACCACCAAATCGGTTGTGCAGACGACCAAATCAATCTTCAAAGCGATCTCCACAACGTCGCCACATCTGCATACGTTCATCAGGAAAGGATAATTTGAATTTGATATCGTCTGTGAACAAGACATCATTTACCTGCAGTCTAGTCTATCTGACATGTTGATCTGCCCATTGAAGGCGCAGCTGACGATGTCTGTGAGTCCAGTGTGGCCCCACATGAAGTCGCCTTGCAGCAAGGCCTGTATCTCTGAGTCGTTGTATGACTTTCCCTCGTCTATCCACTATTGCTGTTGCTGTTTGACTTGCCGGAAGAAATCCATTCTTTGGCGACTCAACACAATATGACGTTTTTGCGCTGGAGTAGAAACTCGTGGTTGGCACTCCGATGTCTATCCCGCGCGCTGCCAGAGGTTCCATAACGTTCAATGGGACGTAAAGTAATGCTGTGGTGGAAATTCGTCCTTCTAGCATTGGCTCCCGAGTTCATGTCGGTCTCCAACATACCAATGACTCGTTGGAGGTCGTTTTCATATAGTCGTGGCATTTCAAGCACATGTACTGGACGTTTTTTGGTCTTGGCCGTCAATCTCTGAACATTGTAGACGCCGCCATCTTAGCGTGAGTGAATGCATATACCGGCATCCTGCTACAAAAGGCATATTTCAGTAGAAGTGAAAAGTATATTCCAAAGAGGGTGGGAGCTAATACACAACTTGCTTAACTCCACTCTTGATTTCAAACTCTTCTGAAGTTACACCATCAAACTTGATTATACCTTCCTTGCCTGTGTGGAACGATTCCACAATGGACAGAAGAGTTGGTGGGCAGCTAATCTTCTTTAGTGCCTTGAATAGACCCTCACGACTGACCAAATCAAATGCCTTTGTGAGGTCGATGAAGGCAATAAACAGTGGTTGATTCTATTTACGCCATTTTTCTTGCATTTGTACCAACGACTAAAACAACTGAATAAATTATGGAGTGGGGCAGATAAAATTACAAAAATTTGGTTTTTAAGATTATGCATCATCCCCATATTCATTGCTAGTCTTGCCGGCTTAGCGTCTGTCTCCGTAATCTCGTATACTCTCGTGATTGGGTGTTAGATTTCTTGGTTCATAGTAAAGTCCTGATTGGTAAATTTGTCAGGAGTATATTGTCGTGATCGCGGAAACACTTGTGGTGCAGGTTAGAGAGTAAGTCGCCACCATAAACTGTGTGTCTTTGTGTCGTTTCAGCTAGATACACTACCAGAGATTGCATGCTGCAACACCACGTTTCCAACAACATGCTATAAGCCCAATAAGTACACACTACAACAAAGTGCTAGACTAAACCAGTGTTAGTAAGGTGTCGATGCCGCCAGGCGGATAGCACTGCAAAGTCATTACAAGTCAGAACCCGAGTGAGAAGGGATCTGTGTGGTAGAACCTACAGGAGAAGCCAAAGGTGACATCATTCTGAGTTAAGTGTGAACTGAATTCTTGTCCGATCCACACACCACTTTGGCTTCAATGTAAAACCGAGGATTACAGCAAAACAATTAAGCTGAGTTCATAATGTTCAAGGTAACTCCGATAGGTCTATGAGTATTTCTTCTTTTCAGCATTTTATTACAATAAAATCCGAAACTTCTATGATATAATCTTAAAAACTTGAACTTAGACTTTTCTGTGATCAATAGAGTAATAGATAGATAACTACATATTGAATGTAAGGAGTTTGTTTCTATAATTCGTGAATGTATTTTCCTCTTGGATGAATATTCACTGTGGGTTTTTACTTATCACAACATATAGTAGCCTGGATCACTAGACCGGCTGTTGTTTTAAATTCTTTCTATTTTATGGCACATGCACACGTGCCAGCCAAAAATGTTATATATGAAACACATAAAGCTACGAGTTTAAACTGACAATACACTAGTTTTATTATCCCTTTCATAGACTACGCTTATTGTGAGATATTGTCTACAATGTGAGATCATAGGATGGAAATCTCAGACAATGTAATACCTTCAATTAATGTGAGTAGCTATTCAACTTATGTATTGTTTGTTTCATTAGAAATCATACCATGCGATCTTCAAACTAACTCTTTTCTTTACATAATCTTCATGTATGTATACCAATAAATTATTATCATTGTCTCCCTTGTTTGCAAAAAAACATCGATATAATTGATGTCTCCTGAGACTGTGATTTCCTATTATGCAGGTGTTACTACATTTTTACCTATGAAACATTACAATGATCAAACCCGTTTATGCTGGTCAGTGCTTATACCTGCAATGCGAAAGTAAACTCCCAGAGGCGGCAGGGTCTCTGTGAAATATCGGATCACCGGGATAATGTTATTTTATGTGGGGTTTCAATACTAAAGACAGATCATGGGGAAACATCGCTTCCAAAAAAAGAAATGTGATGAGCTTTATGATGGACTTTAAACCATCAACCTTTTCTTCATCAGGAGTGTCTTTCTCACCAGAATTGCATGTCGAGTAGTAGATGGGGACACAACTGTTAATCCCCACAACTCACTGCAGTATGCAGATGGGTTATATTAACAGAATGCTGAATACAATATATGCTACTGAGACATTGTCGTGTGACAACACTGGCCCGGATCTCAGTGGTTGTCATGACCTTTGGGTTCTTACTTCTGTCTACTATTACCTTGTTGACCCCGGGACGGTGCCCGGACGCTGACTTATTTTCCTATCACTATAGACAAACAGATCACCACCTGAGGATAAGAGAACACTTTTCAGATAAGTAGAACCCGAGTCTTTAATCAAGATTCAGACTCCACAAAAAAAAAAAAAAACGAAGTTCAAGTTCAAGACAAACAGAAACAACACTGAGTATTTGTGCGAGGATTCTGGAGGAGCAGATCATCATTCCACCAGTAATTGGTCAGTCATCAGTAGGTGAGTGATGTAGATACCGGTGATAGAATATTGTTCACCTGATCTCTCCCTTAGGCTGCTTGGAACTCCTCTTCACCTGATTATAGGCAGATAAAGTTCTTTGTACAAGACCGCTTCTTCCACCAGACTGGAGTTGAGATCAGCTGCCTGAAAACGACTCTTCTCCGCCACGGCACTTCAAACACGTCAGCAGACACCAGCGTCAGTGATAATAATGAGGATAATGAAGGTTCCTGCATTGTAAGAAGAAGATGCCCGGTGTACATATCCATTTCACCTGTTATTAATACATCACAACCAGATTCAGACTGATACTAGTTATGTGGTCAGTTTCCACCTCAGACCAATTCCATAGGTCTGACTTCAGACATCTCGCCACTAGATCTGTGTAGAGCAGCCAGGTACTAGACTTTCAATGTCCCTGATTAACCTCACTCATGGCAAGGATAGCCTCTCTGGAAACACAATCCATTACCATTCGAGATAGAGAGGATATAAGGTTCAAGACTTCAGGTGTAAATATTTCCCCTATACTGGCCAAGGGTGTTGGTCTACGTTCCAGCTGCGCTCGGTAAACCTTTCCTGAAATATTGATTACAGACAGACAAAGAAAGAAGAGTGTCTTCTTGGGTCTGTCGCTTTTTCTCCTCCTATCCTCGGGCATATGGAAAGTTTGGAATTTATATGCACTGAACCCCATTGGTTTGGCTTCTCTTGGCAGCCCAAACAAGTGTAAATGTCATGTGCAGAACATCCTGTTCCCATTATACAACAGGTAGTATATTCATTAGACACGCATAATAATATTATTATTCTCTGAGCAAAAGATGTAATCTATTAATCAAACTAGAAGTTAGAAAGCAAACATTGTATGTGTGTGCCTCGTGTTTATGTACATGTGTCAGGGCGAGTTTACCCTAATAGGTATGGAGATTTCGGCACCCCTCTTCCATAACCCAAGTTGGATACAGCTCGACCAAAGTTGATATCCCTTCATAGCTTACAATTCCTCTATCCTCCTCAGCGGTGAAATACGCATCATGGCTCTGGTGCGCCACCTGATGATGATAATAATCTGTGTCGCTAGTGCCCCCCCCCCCCTTCCTTTAGGGTAGTTAAATTAAAGCTCTATGCAAAAGGAAGACACAGCAGGCTCATCACTAAACTGGCTTGGCCACTAGTTGACAGACCTCACAAGACACTCAAATAGATCAGTACAGCGGGAGAGAACAATTACCTTTTCTGTAGGAATAAATCAGCCACAGAATGTGCTATCCTAGCATCTAGAGAGCCACCACATGTCCGTCTTTATCTGGATCCCCAGACGTTGAAACACTTGACAGTAACACAACTTCATTTTGACACTAGAATATGATTCACGGGATCCTCAGGGTAGCTCCCTGCCCTTCAATAGACTGGCCTTGGGTCTTCAGTATGAGGATAATAATTCCCCAACACAAGACATGACCGTTAGTCTATTAGATATCAACGGTGAATGCCGTTGCCAGCGTTCTCCGGAAGTGTCGTCAAATCGAATGACGCGATATTATGGATAGACTAGAATGGATACTACGGAACAAGTTGTTAGAGAATATCTCCCGATATCTTTCTCAGGACAGTGAATTTCACCAAAGCTGGACTACAAGCGTTGCGTGAACCCAAAGATGGTCGAAGCTGGTCCTGGATACCAAATAATAGACCCACACACACTATCATACTGTACACCCATGAAAATGAGGTACCGCAGAGTGTGGATTCGGTTGCCCCATCCTGAGGTGCAATTCTGTTTTGTCACATAGGCCGATTCCCAGACCAAAGTACGGTACCACCGAACTATGGTTCCGAATTGCACTCAGATGGGCAACCCCCCTACTCCGTTCCATGTGAAGATATCCCCTATGGGATCATTCTTCTGTTGTACGCCAATCCCTGTGAAAACATGAGATGTGTTATTTGACCTGAAGAATAGACAGTCTCTTACCACTACCTCAAGGATGTGTACTGTCCCTATGGTCTCCTCTCTGCCTTATCGTCTAGGTGATGCCTAGGCCTACGGCGTTTCCGTCTATAGTAAGGCCTTCTCGTAGAGGGCTCACTATTCTTGGGCACCTGGGTATGACAAGTGTGCAAGATCGCACCTTGTCGTTGAAAGTCTCTCCTGTGAGGGTTTAGAGTGCTGGAAATATTACCGGGCTGCTGATACGAACATCGTTTGGATCTGGTTGGTTTTTCCCTTGCCACCATGGGCGTGATGGGTTCTCCTAGGACCACAAACTTATTTCCCAAAATTAGGGGAAAAAGTGGATCACTCAAGACAGCTGCCTTTATAGTTCCCCGGACATATCTACAAGTAATGTCTACTAAGGCTATCGGTACCGATATAGCAACTGAACTTTTTATCGCAATTTGTATCTCCATCATCTCCCCTGTAAGAGACTCTGGACTAACCAGGTGTTCTGCTATGACGGCTTCCTCAAACAGCCCTGAGTCATATAAACACTCCACTGGTTGTCCATTAACTTTAATAACCTCGACCACAGCTGGTCGGTTATCTTTTGGAGCTTTCTCTTCCTTAGTTTTTCTCCCAGTCCTAGCTATGCAAGCTACGTACTTGGGTTATGTTGGCTTGCTCCTACAATCCACTGTGTTATGCGTAGTTGTTCTGCAATGTTTGCAGTACATTTTTGACCACCCGGTTTTGGCAGGTCGTTGTTCCGTGGACTTTCCCGAAGACTTGTCCGGATTATGTGAAAAGGAACCCTCTATTTGTTGCTTTGCATTTTTATCCACCGGTGGTTCCGTAGTAACTTTTCCCGGTTTTGGTGGTGTTGGAGCTGGAGTGACAGGGTCCTTGTGTGCTGTCGCATAGCTTTCTGCCAAAGTAACCACGGTCTCCAATCGTTCTGCTCCATTTTCCGCCAAGAAAGTTTGGAGTGGCTGAGCCATTTGGGATTTCATTTGGTCGACAACTACCAACTCTTCAAGACTTTCGTAGTTCTTTTTGAATCCAGCTAGAGACATCCATTTTAATAGGTACGACTTAAGGCGTACAGCATAAGCTGAATATAATTCACCGGTCTCTTGTCGGGACGAGTGGAACAACGTCCGATATTTATCCGCGGTCATCTCGAAGTGTTTCAGTAACGCCCTTTCCAACTCTGAAAAATCATTCTCCAGACCTGGAGGTAGTCTGGAATATATTTCGAAGGCGCTACCGCGGAGTCCCTGTGAGATCTTCAAACACCATTTTCCCCTTTCCAATCCCATTGCAGTAGCGATCGCAGTAAATTTTTAAAGATACTGGTCTATCCTTTCTTTGTCTTCCACGAAGGGAGGTAAAGGAAATTCCATTGCTTGATAGGCGATGCTTCCGGCAGTTGGTGTACCAGGGAGTGTCGCTTTCCCCATAGCTCCCTCGGTTTCCCTAGCAACTTGTGCCTTAACTTCCAATTCCTTCATCCGGAACTCATGGTCTCTAGCCGCTTGTTCGGCCTCGAATTTCTTTGCTTCGCGCTCTGCCTCAACTTTCCTGGCTTCGCGCTCTGCCTCTAGTTTCCTGGCTTCGCGCTCTGCCTCAAGTTTCCTGGCTTCTCTCTCGTCTTGTCGGAATTCTCTTTCAACCTCCTGGACATATTTCCGTAACTCCACCCCTTCCAGACCAATTCTCGACCTTTAGCCTTCACCTCCTCAAGATTCAGTTGTGGTGAGGTCATTTCTCGTGCTGTTATGCCCCGGAAGTCAAATGCAATATCTATCAAGGAATATACAACAATGTACCAATCAATAGACAATGACAAGGTGTTGCGGTGTTTGCAAGTGGTGTGTTCGTCCAAGTCAGTCAACAGGATAGTCCGTCGCCGTTTCCCTGACAACCAATAGTTCAGACAGAAAAGGATATACCGACCTGCACCAGACAGGGCAGATTATCACAATAGAAATAATCTAACTAGACTGTACCCGAACCTATAGCACAGATCTTATAGAACAATAATCTTCGATAGGACTAGAATCTATCTAGTCCCCATACTGACCACCATTTAGTGTCGTGTGACAACACTGGCCCGGATCTCAGTGGTTGTCATGACCTTTGGGTTCTTACTTCTGCCTACTATTACCTTGTTGACCCCGGGACGATGCCCGGACGCTGATAACATCGCCAGCCTGACCCATTCAACCTCCTCTACACCCACAATCTTGTTCATCTCCGAATCTCTCCTACAGGAGCCTCGGTATCATAGTGACTAGTGTCTCGCCTGCCGTCCGATGGCGTACCCTCGAAACCACATTGCAACGAATTGTTATATTTGATCAGGGCTCACAGGTCGCTCCAGTCTAATATTGGCTGCAGGAAATGTTTTGGAAAGTAAAGGCCAGTCACGTGATACTGACTACATAACCCACCGAGGTCCGATAAACATTGGGTAAGCTGCCCATGATCAGTGCACCATATGGCATTGTCAGAGGTCATTTTATTTATTCAGCAAACTAATGGAAGTAATTAAGGTTTGTGTGAAATTCACGAAGGGAGACAATTACATGAATGGACTCGAATGTAAATCTAATTAGTTGCTAATTGTATTCAATCATTATTGCTTTAACCAAGCATGGTATTGTTATGTATGTAGATTCCTTATGCAATGCCGTACACAACTTTGAGTAATATTACTCTGTTTCATTACACGAAATGTAATGTTTGTTGGAAGATAATATTTCAGATCATAATACTTTTATCGGAATCGCGGTATGTCAGAAATAGTAGCATATCAACAACAGCTTCCTTTTGATGTCAGCATTTTTGACAGATACATGCCATTGTATCTAGTATCTTTCAATCTCAGGTGAATTATACATAAAACGTTCTTTTGTAGTCAGCGGTTGGCCGAGTGGCTAGCACGCCGGACTCTCATTAGGGAGATCCGGGTTCGATCCCTCGGAAAGGTGTGGGATTGTTTTCTGTCGGGGCAAAAAGAAAATCCTAACCTAGAACAGTTCGTGGCGACTGCACTAGCAAGGCGGCCTTAATTCCTCAGGCTCAAAGACCCCTCTGTTATACACCGCAAGGTAGCCTACTATATTGGCAGTAAATGACAGTTTTGGCCGTAGTCAGCACGATTAAATAACATTAGAACCGTGCTGACAGTCATACTCATCTTGTTTATATAATAATACATGGCGAAACAAAAATATATTACACACATGTATCAATTATTATCTTACTGCAAATGTAGATTTAACTATTTTTTATCACTTCAGCTAGATCTGATATATTGCCCTCTTTTCTTACTGCAGATGTAGATTTATCTCTTTCTTATCACTCCAGCTAAGTGGAACATACCTGAACACTTACTGTAGATATAGATTTATCTCTTTTTATCACTCCAGCTAAGTGGATCATACCTGAACACGTATCATGTCATCGTTAACTTGTGTTGGAGACTAAGAAATATAGGACAGGCTCGTTGGTATACATGTTCTCATTTGATCACACACATCTTTGACGAAGCTTGAGCATATGAAAAGAAATTAAGGTATGGGCAACTGTTTATATTCCTTGACAGTATATCTTACTGCAGATGTACATCAATCTCTGCCTCTTTTCATCTCAGTTGAGTCAGACATATGTGTTCTCTACTCGTCTTTCTCATGTCCTTCATCACTAGTGTTATCTTCGTCATACATATATCATTAGTATTATTTTTAGTGTTGTTTGACAATTTGCTGATTTCCTGGTTTGTTAAAGACTGCCTTGCTACGTGGGTAAAATTGACATGAAACAGCTGATAAGCTTGCAAACCGAGCTTCCTTGGAAAACTGAAGATCTTTGAGCCGGGCTGCTATAGTGAATGCCGTCAGAGATGCAGAGCAATAAAAGTAAATCTTGAGAGTCGAGAGGATCCACTGCATTGCACCGGGTTTTATCCCAGAGAGCTGGGGCTTTTTTTCCGCAAGGAGGCCTACGAGCATATAATTTAGAAAGCTAAATATACGCACGCAGAATGTAGAAAGCCATACATACGCACGTACAATGTAGAAAGCCACACATACAAACATACAATGTAGAATGTCACATATACAAACACATAATGTAGAATATCACACATACAAACACATGTAGAATGTCACACATACAAACACATAATGTAGAAAGGCACACATACAAGCACATAATGTAGAAAGCCACACATACAAGCACATAATGTAGAAAGGCACACATACAAGAATATAATGTAGAATGTCACACATACAAGCACATAATGTAGAATGTCACACATACAAACACATGTAGAATGTCACACATACAAACACATAATGTAGAAAGGCACACATACAAGCACATAATGTAGAAAGCCACACATACAAGCACATAATGTAGAATGTCACACATACAAGAATATAATGTAGAATGTCACACATATAAACCTACAATGTACAAAGCCACACATACAAACACATAATGTAGAAAGGCACACATACAAACATATAATGTAGAAAGGCACACATACAAACATATAATGTAGAAAGGCACACATACAAGAATATAATGTAGAATGTCACACATACAAGAATATAATGTAGAATGTCACACATATAAACCTACAATGTACAAAGCCACACATACAAACACATAATGTAGAAAGGCACACATACAAACATATAATGTAGAAAGGCACACATACAAACATATAATGTAGAATGTCACACATACAAGAATATAATGTAGAATGTCACACATATAAACCTACAATGTACAAAGCCACACATACAAACACATAATGTAGAAAGGCACACATACAAACATATAATGTAGAAAGGCACACATACAAACATATAATGTAGAAAGGCACACATACAAGCACATAATGTAGAATGTCACACATACAAGAATATAATGTAGAATGTCACACATATAAACCTACAATGTACAAAGCCACACATACAAACACATAATGTAGAAAGGCACACATACAAACATATAATGTAGAAAGGCACACATACAAACATATAATGTAGAATGTCACACATACAAGAATATAATGTAGAATGTCACACATACAAGAATATAATGTAGAATGTCACACATATAAACCTACAATGTAGAAAGCCACACATACAAACACATAATGTAGAAAGGCACACATACAAACATATAATGTAGAAAGGCACACATACAAGAATATAATGTAGAATGTCACACATATAAACCTACAATGTAGAAAGCCACACATACAAACACATAATGTAGAAAGGCACACATACAAACATATAATGTAGAAAGCCACACATACAAACATATAATGTAGAATGTCACACATACAAGAATATAATGTAGAATGTCACACATACAAGAATATAATGTAGAATGTCACACATATAAACCTACAATGTAGAAAGCCACACATACAAACACATAATGTAGAAAGGCACACATACAAACATATAATGTAGAAAGCCACACATACAAACACATAATGTAGAAAGGCACACATACAAACATATAATGTAGAAAGGCACACATACAAGAATATAATGTAGAATGTCACACATATAAACCTACAATGTAGAAAGCCACACATATAAACATACAATGTAGAAAGCCACACATATAAACATACAATGTAGAAAGCCACACATACGCACGTACAATGTAGAAAGCCACACATATAAACCTACAATGTAGAAAGCCACACATATAAACCTACAATGTAGAAAGCCACACATATAAACCTACAATGTAGAAAGCCACACATATAAACCTACAATGTAGAAATCCACACATATAAACATACAATGTAGAAAGCCACACATATAAACATACAATGTAGAAAGCCACACATACGCACGTACAATGTAGAAAGCCACACATACAAGCATATAATGTAGAAAGCCACACATAGGCACGTACAATGTAGAAAGCCACACATAGGCACGTACAATGTAGAAAGCCACACATATAAACCTACAATGTAGAAAGCCACACATATAAACCTACAATGTAGAAATCCACACATATAAACATACAATGTAGAAAGCCACACATATAAACATACAATGTAGAAAGCCACACATACGCACGTACAATGTAGAAAGCCACACATACAAGCATATAATGTAGAAAGCCACACATAGGCACGTACAATGTAGAAAGCCACACATACAAGCACATAATGTAGATAGCCACACACACAAGCACATAATGTAGATAGCCACACATACAAACACATAATGTAGATAGCCACACATACAAGCACATAATGTAGAAAGCCACACACACAAGCACATAATGTAGATAGCCACACATACAAACACATAATGTAGATAGCCACACATACAAGCACATAATGTAGATAGCCACACACACAAGCACATAATGTAGATAGCCACACATACAAACCTACAATGCAGACAGGAACATAAACGAGGCAGGACACGTTAAAACAAGCCAGACCCCGCCCATTCCTTACGTGACATTGGGCGTATAGTGTTGGACTTACACATGTTTATATATAACTTGTCACTCGGTAGATCACGTGGTTAGTATCACGGGGGCGAGCTTTTCTCCCCAATGCATTTAATGTTACTCACACATTCTAACAGCAGATTTACACAGAGGTCTCTACTGTTATGGGAGACTTCAAATGTCTGACATGCGGTCGAGGTGAAGATATCAATTACCTCGCCTGCATTGGCCATTGATTCTCCTTCTGACTAGCTACTGGAATCACTGCAGTCGTTGTATTTACATGTGCGTGTATAAATGTTCCTTTACCCAAACAATCGTTCTAAACACGGCAGTAGGCTTTACAAAATCAACATTAATCCAGCTTTTTGTAATTGTTAGATCTGTCTTTCTGTGTGTAAGATAATGTCTGTCCATAGTACAGCTTGACCGTGTTTGAGTTGAAATTCTTGAAGTGTAGTGGGGGTGGGGCTGAGTAGTCTCGAGGTATGGTATCCGATTCGAGTGCTGGTGGTCCCGGGTTCAAGCCCCGTTTAGGGCAGGGAATTTTTCACGTGGACTTGTAGTAACATAATTTCCCCTGATCTCTGGGTAGTGAAATCGGACGCCCGTGTGTATTGTTGCGCACATAACAAGAATTCCTTGGCTGTTGGAAATCGAAAAAGAGTAGCCTAACGGCGCTGCCTGGGCAACATTTCGAGTTATTATTTCGAAATCTACCCAAAGTATTTTCAGGATCCTCATCGGTGCTACGGAGTTCGTGCACTAAGCTGAGATTCTCCCGATTCAGGCTTGAGTTAAGAGTAGAACGGAGCTCTTATAGGTTACACCCGTGAGTCGTGATGTTGATTCGTCGACTAAACTAGACTAAACTGAAGTATGGTCAAAGTTGTAGGATCACATCAATCCATTGAGTTATGTACTCCTCCTTCCTTCCTAGGGCGCTCTACATCTCAGCTTGATGACTGGCTCGTCCACCAAGCACAGCAGCCCCGCCCGCAAGCCTATCTGCTCCTGTCGTTTCCTGTACACCTGCCTGCCATGGCACAACCACGGAACATATATTATTCACCCTTGACCTTCTCATAGATCCACACCATCACCTTCTGACCCAGCCCCTCTTGATCTTCCTTAGCATCTTCGTCGAGTCGCCTTGTAAACAAGCATCATTGGAAGTCTGGTCTCATGTCGTACATTTGCCATTCTTACTGCCATGACCTGAAGTTTTTTCATGGCAACATATCCAGCGTCTTTCTCAACCTAGGTGTCGTATATTATTTATAATGTCGTCCCTGGGGTGAGGGGAATCAACATCGACATCCTTTTAACCCCATATCACTATCTTGAGGATCTTCTTGATTTCTGTCCACAAAACCCCCTCGGTCCCTGGATCCTCCCTCTCTCTCTCTTTTACTACAGTACGAAGCCCCCCTCTTATTCTCCCCCCCCCTCCACCAAAAAAAAAACACACACACACTACACAGCACAGGCTCTAACAAATCAACAATTTAGTTTAATAGAGAAAAGTGTCATGTATGTGCGAAGTGTATGAGTAGAATGTCTGTCGTATAATCTAGTGTGTATGCAGAATCAGACCGAATAGCCAAGGAGCACAGTCTGCTTCATCATCGTATTGGCCACACCACAACACCATATCAGGGACAGAAAACCTCACCCAGATGATGTGTCTCTCAGGCCAAGTTTCGACTTCCTCAGATAGCTCGTGGACAATCAGGATGCTTGGTCCTCAATATTGGTAAACAGTCCAATATTGAACATAGATCCAACACACACAGTGTAACTACTCTGTTCATAAAAGTTCTGTGATCAGAGAATCCTAAAATTATTGTTACTGTCACTTTGGAAAATCTAAATGTTAGTATTTCACTTGTTGTAAGAATTCCACAATGTTAACACACATCACACCAAGTACTTATGCGATTGTGTTCGGTTTGTAGTTCCAACCTCCTCTCTATCCTTACCCTGACGATACACTAAAACATCATCGGCATACGACAATGTCCTGCCAGGTTCAGTGATCTGCTCACTGGTGATTCTCACTGTGTAGGTGTTGAACAGTACCGGAGATAATGGTGATCCCTGTGGTAGGCCAGGATATATTGTTGTTGGTTCCGAAGTCCAACTGCCACATGTAAATACTACTTTCCGTTGGTAGAGGGCTGCAGCGATCCAACTAAGGAGGAATGGACTTACGTTTAGTTCAAGAAGCTGAAACATTAAAAAATCCAGTGGTACTCTGTTGTATGCGTCCTCAAGATCAATCGCTGCAGCTACGGTTTCAGTGCCTGAGTGGAAACCTTCATAGACATCATGGGCAAAGACTGCTGCATTGGTCCAGGTTTCTCTTTTTGGACGGTACCCACCCAGGGTTGGTGGGAAAACACCTTGCCTCTCTAGTTGGCTTGATATTTTCCTGGCAATTACCTTCTCCAGCAGCTTGCCTATTGTATTCTGCATGGTTATAATTCGATATCCCTGAATTTTTGTGTGGTCTTTGTCAGGCTTCGGCAAGGGAATCAGATAGCTGTGTAACCATTCCTCCTTGATGCTAGCACTCCCTATACTGTTGTTGTACATGTCTGCTAGTTTCTCTAGCTCATTGTCGGTACACCTATTTATGTCGTCGTATCTTATGCCATCAGGACCTGGAGCACTGTTATTTGATCGTCGAAGCACAGCCTTGATTTCTTTCACTGTCACTGTGTCTTCCTCCGAAGTGTTCTGGGCCTTGCATCTGTCTGAGGTGACCTCCTTGGCCAGATTTCGGCCTCCCATGTCTGTTTCGTTGCCCTGCTCAAGGTAGCGTTCAAAGAGGGCTTTGCCCTTGTCCTCGTCAGTCCTCTGCCAGGTGAGGTCAGCAACTTGGAAGTCTGAAATGCTCTTATTCTTGACAACACCACTCATGCTTTTATGTAGTCGCCAGAACAATT
This sequence comes from Cepaea nemoralis, assembly GCA_014155875.1. Lineage (NCBI taxonomy): Eukaryota > Metazoa > Mollusca > Gastropoda > Stylommatophora > Helicidae > Cepaea > Cepaea nemoralis. Next base: position 52,017 of record JACEFZ010006618.1, on the reverse strand, counting down.
TCAAGGTTACTGTTCCAGGTATTTATATTTACTAGTGTTCCTGGTACAGGTGTTATTTTCAGTGTACTGAATTTAATGTGATGTAAACTATCACTGCCATACACCGCAAGGTACTATATTAGCAGTAAATGACAGTAAACTATCACTTAATAAACACCTTTATATACTAATAATTTCCTGCTCAGTAGAGGCCAGGTTCCTGCAGACCATCTGGGTTATGAGCCCAGTGCAAAAGCCTCTCAGTAAACTCTGCTTTCAATACTCGAGCAATGACTTTCTATGACTTTGTTGCCTGTTCTGGAAATTCAGTGTGGTCATTACAAATATACGTATATATATATATGTTACTGCAGATCATGATGTAATGCCTGAACTGTTTGTCCAAAATTGATGATGTTTGCGTCAAGTCCAGTGTTGATATTTGTTCAACCGTGGTTGTTTATATGTAGTAAACATTCAATATCCTCTAATACTAAAGTAAATTTATAGGGTGGTTTAGTGGGACTGGAGAATTACGCAGTTACAAAAAGAAATGAAGTATTTTCCTTCTTGTGTTTGCGGTAGAATTCCAAGATCACCTTGCATTCTAGAAGTGACCAGAGAATCTAAATTTAAATCCCCTAGACAAGACGAACACATATTCTCTTAGATATAAAATCCACATCCCACAAATCTCCATCTTCTAAATGATTTTCGTGAATAATTCGCCTCTGAGAATTTTATGCCGTCTTTCTTGTTGTCAGCCGCAGACCTAACTGGTTGGTTGCTAATGTATCACACGGTGACGTTTTTCACATAGTGACGTCACTTGGCGACTTTTTGCCGTCTTCTTCTTTGAGATTAAATGTTTGGTTTCTTTCTCACTTATAAATTTTGTATCTCATTCTGAAATGCTACATGGCACCATCTATCTTTGCAACCACTCAGTCAACAAACCAATCAAAACACTATTCAACCATGCAAACGTATACCCACCTAAATAACTAACCATACAACCAACCAGCAAAGCATTTACTCAACTAATCATACAACTAACCAGCGAATCAATCACTCAAATAACCAGCCAGCGAATCGATAATTCAAATAACCATACAACCAGCCAGCGAATCGATCACTCAACATATCTAGAAGTTAACTAGCGGTTGCATATGTTATGCTTTTTGTTTTAATATGGTCCACTTGTCATTGGGCTATCGAACTATTCCACCCCCCAGATAACCAATCAACGAGCCAGCAAACACACCTACCAAACAACCAACCATCCAAGCACCCAATAAACCAACGAACAGTCTAACCAGCAAACCAACCACACAACCAGCCAACCAACCAATGTCTTGAATTCAATTTAACATAGGAACATGCCTCCTACAGCCAATGATGTGTGAGCACCGAATAAACAGAATAACATGAACGAACTGCCCAACATATTGAAGTGAGGAATTAAAGCAGCCATGAGCAGGACGTGACCATTCCCACGGTGAGCCCAGCACCAGAGCACTATGTGTCGGCTCTGCAACTATGGAAGCCATCCTGGATGGCGGAAAATGCCATGGACTGTCCCTGCCGTCATTTGAGGGCTGATCGTGAAGCATTGGATCGTTCCAACTTGACCAGCTGGGATGTGGACGGTACACAAAAGTGAGAGTCCCACAGGAATGTTAACCTGTCAAAAATGCATGCTAAAAGTCGGATGTGTTGGCCTAAGGGTTTCGGCCCTATTGTGCCTAACGAGACACCGCAATCGCATCAGGAAAAAAAAAACATTCCGGATGAACGCAAAGAAGAAGAAGAAGATGCTAAAATATGGTAAACTAACCATACGCCCAAGTTACCTCACCACTGTTGTGGAAAAAAGATAGAAAGCATGAGGGTCGATTTCATTGCACTGGGTTTCATGACTCGGACATTTTCCACAGAGCGGCCTCCCGAAAACATCGCACACATCACAAACTCCGTTGCTCCAGCGACGACCCGCTGGCGTCTCCAAGAACATTACACTTTTGAACCGAACGACGTGACCCGGAATTGAACCCATAACCTTCGGAGCGAGACGCAGGCGTCCACGGAGACTCCCTTTTGGGAATACAAGCTCAGACTAACCACAGCATACACGCATAGGATACATCTGGGGAGAAGAGACAGGTTACACACGTATATATCTGGGGAGAAGAGACAGATTACGCACGTATACATCTGGGGAGAAGAGACAGGTTACGGACGTATACATCTGGGGAGAAGAGACAGATTACGGACGTATACATCTGGGGAGAAGAGACAGATTACGCACGTATATATCTGGGGGGAAGAGACAGATTACGGACGTATACATCTGGGGAGAAGAGACAGATTACGCACGTATATATCTGGGGGGAAGAGACAGATTACGGACGTATACATCTGGGGAGAAGAGACAGATTACGCACGTATATATCTGGGGGGAAGAGACAGGTTACGGACGTATACATCTGGGGAGAAGAGACAGATTACGCACGTATATATCTGGGGAGAAGAGACAGATTAGGCACGTATATATCTGGTGGTGTGTTGAACTCAAGCGTTGTCCATACACGTGCTAATACTTCTGGTGCACTGCAGTCATGATTTGTGCGTGTGAATTATCTTTCCTTATGGCCAGTGCCCCTCGTCAGGAGGCGAACACACGCCGACGTCTGAACTACTTGTAATGTACATCCCCAAGTCAATGATGAGATGTCCAAATGTTAGTCCATGTGACCGATATAGGCCTTAAACCCGCTACCTTGGCACAAGCAAACCATAAATTTAAGAGCGAGCGATCTTAACCATTCGGCCATGCTGATCTCCGTAATGCATGTTAATTCACGGGACATTTCCTGCTGCAGAGTTTAGGCTGGGTCTACCTAGCTCAGGAAAGTTTCTACTATTCTTTCTATGCGAATTCGAACTCATGACCACTGGCAAGAATGCTAGTCACTCCGCCACCGCTGCTAGATAAAATATGTCTTGTGTTACTACACGCTTGAGTGTCTAAGTCAGGTCTTAAATATGAGTAAGCTACCGAATGACAGTTGACGATACTACCTCTTTTCTTAAGCGGAATGTTGGACGGCGCTCGCCAAACCCAACAAGTCGCATTGTGCCTACGCCTTCGGGTGGTTGAGCACAGTTGGGAGGGTACACGCCTTAGCCCAGTGTGAGGAATTGCAACCTAAAGACTAAATGTCACGACAGGGCGGATCATGCTATAAGCCTTAGACGGCAACTGGTCTAGTATCAACTCTTCGACAGATGGACAGTTAAAGCAATGCTTTGCTGATCCGAAAGCGTTTGTTTCTTATTTTGTTCCTGATATATTGATAGCTTCTGCAGCTTGTATTGTTCTGGTGTTGGTGATTGAGAGAGTCATTACAGTTGGGCATCTCCAACACCGGCCATGTTCACATCTGTGTGCACACTTTCCTGACTGGTTGAAGATTATGGTCACATACATTGCAACGCGCCTGATGTCTCGCAGATTGCAATACATATAGACTGACATTATTCCGGAGGTATGTCTCCAGTATCATATATTGTATTCAACAATCTGGTGATATATCCCACCTTCATACTGCAGCCAGTTGAGTGGAAGTTAGTGCCAGGTCAATAGTAATGGCCCCAGCTCCTACTCGTTTTGAAATTCTGGTGACACAGTCACAGTTGATGCAGACAAGGTTGATGGATTCAAGCCCACCCTACAGCTCATCCCATTTGTTTGTTGTAATAGCATGTTTCCCCCTTGATATGAATTTAGTATTGATATCCCACAGAAAATAGCATTTTCCCGCGACCCAAAATTTTACTGAGAAAAGTAGAAATCTGTATCATAGGAAATTATATTATCAAGGGATACACCCCAGTAAGATTGTTACCAGCTTCGGTTGTTTAGAAAACCAAAATAATAAACTGCAAACGACACCCTGCTAAGAATATCACAAACAGTATATTTTTAGTGATAACGAATCACAGCCTGCGATTCTGAAATAAGTAGCACGTTTTTTTGTTTTGTTCTTTTCACTGTTGTCATGTTGTTATATTTCCATTCTGTTTATTCAGTTCTTATGCTTCAATGTAATCACTGTGGTGTCTTTCATTCGTGTCAATGTTGTGTTTTGTTGTATGTATTTGCTAGCTGATAAAGACCTAGTCAAACTGTATTATCTGTAATTGTGTTCCGTAAAGCTGCATTTCCCCTACCAATCCCTCATATGGTCACTGGAAGGGAAAAGAAAACTGGGGAAAAAAAGAGAGAACCATGCATAGAACCATCATCAGCGACGGCTCATTCAACGGCCAAGTAAATATCCAACAACAGGTAGGAGCGAACCGCCAGGCATGGAGAGCCATGACTTCTGCCCTATGCGCTGACTTGGGTTCAAGAGGAAAGACTAACTAACTAACTAATGCTACATTACTTTGTCTTATTTTATTTTGTAAGTCAGTTAAAGTAGCATTTAGCAAAATGAAAAACATTCTGACCAATAAAAAGATGTCAATTGAAAAGAGAAAAAGAGTGTTGAGGGGATATATAGAGCCTGTTCTTTTGTATGGGTGTGAAACTTGGACAATGAGCAGTCAAGCTGAAAAACATCTGATGGCTGGAGATATGTGGTTTCTGAGGAAAATGCAAAGAATACAATGGACGGACAGGAAAACCAATGACCAAGTACTACAGGAGACAAATGACAATCGTAAACTGATTAAAGAAATTAGACGTAGACAGTCAACATTTTTTGGACATTTTATGAGAAGAAATGGATTGGAGAACTTAGTGACAACTGGCAAGATCGAAGGACACAGACCAAGAGGAAGACCGAGAGGCAAATACCTGGATGGCTTGGCCACATGGCATGGACGAGACAGGAACACTGAGTTGATCCACGACACTGGTGATCTAGTGAAATGGCGAGTCATGACCGCCCACGCTTTCCGGCATGACACATGATTGATTGATTGATTGAAGTCAGTTAATAAAGGGATTCACATATAATAGCCACTTCTTCAGTAAAGAAGAGATGGCAATGTTTAATGAGAGTAGTGAATTTAAATTCGTTTTAAGTGAGATACCAAAAAAACAAATAATTAATTACATTTTAATGAAGTTGGCTTCTGTCTGCCGTTACACTAACACCAATGTCACACCCGCTACCAATTCTCGACACCCTCGGCCATTGTATCTATACTTCTGTGTGATGGTTCCTTCTTAGGAAGCACCATTATCCATTGTTCTGCCCGAGCTACCCCGCCCGTTCCACACAACTGACGGTTTGTGTCTTCAGCTTGTGCCATCCAAGACTTATTCTCTTCAATTTACGTCCCGTGGTATTGATGAAATAGATGAAGGGTTCCTGGGTTCCTTGCACTTGGAATTCGTTTTTTAAAATTTTGTTTAAAAAAAAAAAAAAAAACATTCGTCAATTGCTGCTACCTGACTGTGGTAGACGTGGAAAAGAACCGGTACAATTGTACAGTAGCATGGTAGCCCTGGTGCAATAATGTGGGGGTCGAGTTCTTAAAACCATGCGAAGAACAACACGTCTTTTGTATAGAACAGTTGCAATCTAGTTCACAATATATGGACAGACTTACATATCCACAACCGTATAGATGAAGCCATGGTAGTTTACTCTATTAGATCCATACTCTACATGCACGGTTGCAATCATAAGCAGCGTTTCACTTTAACCCCTCATAAACATCATACAGAGAGCAGTGATCAACAGCCAAGTAAGAAAAAAGAGGATGCTTTTTATCACCGGTTTTCTTCTTAATAAATGCACGTGTATGCAAGAAAGCTCCGGTAACACATGTTAACTCTTTGGCGATCGAGAGAGTCATTAAAGTTGAACATCTCCAAGAGCGGCGATTTTCTCGTCCGTGTGGGTAGCCCCACACCAACTGAAAGCTATGATGACGATACGTGTGTCATTCCAAGTGGTTGCCTGGCCTACGATGGCATATATCTGCAGCGTTAAAGAAAACATTACGAATATCATACATCCACGTGTGTATTATGGCTGGTCATCGCCATTAATATATTAATACTATGTAATTTGATATTTTTTTTTTACACACAACCACACGGGTTAGTTTCAGTTTTAACTTTCTGCTGATGCTTAAAACAACTTAACTCTTGTTTAATATTTTTTTTAAATATTGTGTGGCACATGCACATGTGCCAGCCAAAAAGTCCATATCCTATATTGGGCACAACTAGATGTAATTAAACGGATAGTACACTACATATATATTTCCGGTAAATAGAATACATGTATTTTTAAATATGTTTTACCATTTGAGATTACAGAATAGTAATCTAAGGCAATGTAATAATTTAAATGTATATAGTAACCATTCAACTTATAATTTATTTGTTTCATTAGAAATAAAATTAAGCTATCGTCAAACTAACATTTTTCATTACGTAGTCTCATTTATATACTCCAAAAAATTAACTTTTTTGTCTCCCTTGTTTATTGACACATCGGTTGTATTTATGTCCTTTGATATCATGATGTCCCATTATACAGGATACTAGACTTTCACCTATGAAACATTACTATCTCACGAGAAAATCAGTGTCGTCAATTATCTTGACCATGTCACGTGGCCAAGCCATCTAGGTATGTACTTCATTGCCTTCCCCTTGTTCTCCTCCCCTCGATCTTGCCAGATGTCACCAAGCTCTCCAATTCACTTCTTCTCATAACGATCAAACAATTGTGACTATCTACGTCTAATGTATCTAATCAGTTTACGATATACATTTGTTTCTTGAAAGACTCTTTAATTTGTTTTGTCAGTCTATGGTATAAGCAGTGCTTATATTTGCAATGGGAACGTAGGCTCAGATGTCTCGTCGATCATTCAGAACGAAATGGCAAACTACTAAACGCAACCCTGTTCAGTAAATCACAAACAGTATGTTTTTTTAGACATATAGTATCACAGCCTGATATTATGAATATGAGATTAGTAGCCCATTTTTCTTTTTTAAAATGGTCTTTCCATTGTTCTCATTTGTTTTAGCTCCTGAAACTTAATGTACACTCTGTAGTGTCTTCCCCGTGTGTATACATTGTGTTTTGCCAAATTTTTGGACATGTTATGAGAAGAAATGGATTAGAGAACTTAGTGACTACTGGCAAGATCGAAGGGAACAGACCAAGAGGAAGACCGAGAGGAAACTACCTGGATGGCTTGGCCACATGGCATGGACGAGACAGGAACACTGAGCTGATCTACGACACTGGTGACCGAGTTAAATGGCAAGTCATGACAGCCCACGCTTTCCGGCATGGTACATGATTGATTGATTGATTGATTGATTGATTTGCGAATACATTTGTTTTCTGTTGAAGGCTAGTAGCCACTAGTTGTCATTTGTCTTTGTAATTGTGTTCTGTAACGTTGTATTACGTTATTTTATTTTACATTGCAAGTCATAAAGGGATACCCATATAATAGACATTTTGTTAGTTTTATGAGTGTAGTGAATTTGAAGACGTTTAGATATAGAGAAAGACTGTGGATTATATTTGAATGAAGTTTTATGAGTTAAATTGTAATTCTAAATTTGCAAATACGGATTTTCACTCAATAAGTGTTATTCAACAAATGATGTATTAAATGAGAGGACAATATACATAATGTATTAAACATTTAATTGTGGTGCACTTGTTTCCTACACATGTTGATTATATTTAGCGGGCAAGTCGGCTACTGGCTTGTTGGCTGAGATCAAAGTGTGAATATCCGCACTTGGTCTGTTCAGGTCAATAAGCTGAGACGGTCATCACAACGACACACAGGGACTTGGACTTTCACGGGGCGACTCTTAACCATGGGGATTCTGGAGCCCTGAATAGATTATGTAATAAGAGAAATGGTGTGACCATAATCTTCACCCAGACAGGAATAAGTGACACAGACGTGAACATGTCCGGTGTTTGAGATTCCCAACAGGCAATGGCTCTCTCAATCATCAATACCTTCAACATGTTTTATATTATTTTTATGTTATACATGGGATCTTGTTTACGCAATCAGAAAATAGTTGTATTATTTCTAACGAGATAAGGAGGTGGTTTGTGCATGCATGACACATAACATATGTTTCTAGGCAGCGTGTGTGGGCAGTAAAATATCTGGTATCCATGTGAGCACTACCCACGGAATTGTATACTTCAGGAATCCCTGATGACGCAACAGCGGGGTCTTCTAGAAACGTCATTACAATGTTAGTGACCGTTAACTGTCCCGTCACACCCGTATACATATACGCACACATGTGCACAGTCTCTCTCTCACCCCACCTTCCCCCCCCCCCCACACACACACACACTCACACACACACACACACACTCACACATATACATATGCATGTACATAATTACAATTGACCTACTGTTATCAGGATGTGTCCACTCAGAGTCGGAACTAGCGATTCATGACCCAACTAACCAACAAACAAACCACACAACAAACCGACTAACCAATCAACCAACCAACCAACCAGCCATCCAACCAGCCATCTAAACAACCATCCAACCATCCAACCATCCAACTAACCAACCAATCAATCAACCAACCAGCCAACTAACCAACCAGCCAACTAAACAACCAATCAGCCAACCAACCAGCCAACTAACCAACCAGCCAACTAAACAACCAATCAGCCAACCAACCAGCCAACTAACCTACCAACCAACCATCCAATCATCCACAGAACTAACTAACCAATTAACCAACCAGCCAAACTCCCATCCATCCAGCCAACTATCCAACATCAAACCACCCAACAAACCAGTGCCTTGAATTCAACTGAACTAAACAATGGCAACATCCCTCGTACACCCGATGTTTGGTGAGCAACGAATCAACAGAATGACATGCTATCTCTATGTTAGAATATAAGATAACAGATGACAGAATAACTAAACTAAGAACATAAAGAGAGTTTTAAACATCTGCACGTCGAATGTATAGTACCGGGTTTTATACCGTAATGCTCGGTCTCCTTCCGCAGATCAGTCTGTCGAGAACATCGCACAAAGCAAGGATTCTGAAGCTCCAGCGACGACACCCAGCAGTCTCCGAGACAATTGCTCCCATGACCCAAACGACGTAGAACGGATTTGAACTCATGGCCTTCAGAACGCAAGGCAGGCGACGTAACTACTTATCCACGGAGACTCCGTCTTGTGAATAGAAGTTCAGACTAAACACAATCTCACAAGCGGCAGATCCGTCTATACCCAGAGAACGGCATACTAAACACAATCTCACAAGCATAAGATCCATCTATACCCAGAGAACGGCATACTAAACACAATCTCACAAGCATAAGATCCATCTATACCCAGAGAACGGCATACTAAACACAATCTCACAAGCGGCAGATCCGTCTATACCCTACAGACGGGCTGACTAAACACAACACATACAAATAAGATCCATCTATATCCTATAGAAGAAAAGACAGATCACGCATGTATACATGTTATGGTGTCTTGAACTCAAGCGTAGTCCATACACGTGTTTCTACTTACAGTGCACTGGTCTGATATGTGCGTGAACATTAGCATTGTTTACTACCAGTGTCTCTGGCAATGAAACGAACACACTCCGACTTCTGAGGTACTCGTAATTAACTTCCCAAAGTCAAGGACAAGAAGTCGACATTTTAGTTCAGCTGACCAGTGTTGACGTTCAAGCCGCTACTTCGGCATCAGCGAAATGGAAGTTTAAGATCGAGAGATCTGACCCATTCCACCATGCTGCTCTTTCTGATCAATTTATAGGTCTGTAAACATCTTCATCATGTTGGCATGTCTGACTGTACCAACAGCCTAAATGTAGACAATAAAGCAGAGCTGTAATCATTTATTTACTTCTACAGACCGCTCAATGAATGTTCTCAGCATATACACAATATTTAGCTTTCCCTGGCCGGTCGCCGTGGCTAAGGTCTTGCGAACGCGGTTTGTGAGCCCGTATACCCTGGTTCGAAACACAGCGATGCTGGTTTTTTTTTTCCAAAAAGGTGTAGGTACCGGTCGTTCAGAAAGCAATGGCAATCTACTGAACGTAAAATTTGCCCAGGATTCACGAACAGCAAAAATGCTGGGGTTGACTGCAACGTCCTGTGAAGGACATGCAACTAAATTTGTCTTCCTACGAACCCATATTGTTCTTCCCTTGCTTCGCGTTGTATTTTCTTACTATCCCTTTGCATAATGATTGTAACAACATCTTCGTGATGTGACACATTATGCTACATATTTGATGCTGATGATATTTCATCGCTTCCGGTGCCTCAGGGCTTGCAATAAATATACATTTACATATTTAAGGAGTTATGTCTCAGCACCATATATTATATTCAGCAGTATGGCGATATACCCATATGCATATTGCAGTGATTGATTGATTGATTTAGGAACCGAGATCACAGCATTCGGGACATTCCCATAAGCGCTCCGTCCCCATCCTCAGCAGCCAGCGAAGAGTTCCAACAGTTATTTGCAGTGATATGAGGAGAAACCAGTGCGAAGGTTAATAGTACTGTTCCCATATCCTACTCGGCTTCCATTTCTAGTGACACAGTCACTGTTGATGCAGAAAAGGTCGATGGTTTCAAGTTCATGATAAAGCTCCTCCCATTTGTTTGTTGGAAGCCATGTGTCCCCATGATCTGCCTTTAGCATTGAAATCCCACAGAACATGACGCTATCCTGGCAATTCAAAATGTTACTGAGACACTGTCTCTTCTAAGAGTCTACTTTCGCATTGCAGACATAAGCACCGACAAACTTAATATGGTTCGATCATTGTAATCTTCTATAGGTAAACATGGAGAAGACCGTATTCTCGGAAATCATAGCTTCAAGGGACATAAATAGAATCGTTGTTTCAATTAACAAGGGCGACAATGAAATAATGTTTTGCAATATATAAATGAAGACAATGTAATGAAAACAGTTAGTTTTAAAACAGCATAGTAAGATATCTAAGAAATCAAACAACACGTACGATGAATAGCTACAACAATACATTAAAGTTAATGCACTGTCTTAGATACTCAGTATATGACCTCGCATCTATATCTATAAAACAGTGTGTATGTTTGTTTGTGGATTTGTGGGTATTGGATGCGTTCGATAACGGTACATCCGATTGAGATGAAATTTTCTACACGTCTTCCTTTCATTCCTGTGCAACCGACTATAATAATTTCTTAATGTAAAATCTTCTACTTATTTAATAACATTTACTTTTCCATTTTCATTATATAATGTCTATATAGCATGGGGACTTCACTCTAGAAAAGTTATTTCAAGGGGCATAACTTTTAATAACATTTCTATATACTTTATAGTCATATTGTTGGACTTACTTGCACTATTGTTAAACTCTTTGTCTATAGTTATTTTCTGGCATATGAGTTATAATAAATAATGATATAATCTTTAAGGAATTTTAAAAGTTTTCATAAAAATAATGCATAATGCATAACATTGTAACCCATCTTTTTCTACAGTTTTCATTGAATGGTGTGTGGAAGGACATTCTTTTAAGTTACTGTGCGCCAGGAGCTGGGCGAAACCACGCCGGTCAGACAGATAGACAGACAGATAGTCGGGAACGGAAGCTTATTTGACTACTTATATGAATTAAATGACATGTTCCCCACCAGGGACTGGGTGAAGCCGAGCCTGGTCAGATAGACAGACAGACAGTCGGGAACGGGAGAGCTTATACGACTACGTATATGAATTAAATTAGATGCTCCCCACCAGGGACTGGGTGAAGCCGGGCCGGGACAGACAGACAAACAGATAGTCGGGAACGGGAGAGCTTATATGACTACTTATATGAATTACATGAGATCCTCTCCACCAGGGACTGGGTGAAGCCGGGCCGGGTCAGCCAGCCAGACAGACAAACAAGCAGACAGACATACTGATAGATAGATAGATCCCCTCCAGGGCCTGGGCGAAGCCGGGCCGGGTCAGCTAGTGGTATATAATATCTCAAGTGAAGTGTAGTATATTCACGGTATACTATATCAAGTGTAATATCCGTTTACTGACACTGTGGCCGTTGATCTATAACATTTTTGGCTGGCACATGTGATTGTGCTATAAAATATAAAACTTTAAAACAGGAGCCAGTTTTAGTAAGCATGAGCATGAAGTTCAAGCTGAAACTAGTCATTGTGATTGTGTCAGCCGTTACCTGCATATTATTATTATTATTATTATTATTATTATTATTATTATTATTGGTGGCTTGAACACTGGGAGCCATTATACTCTGAACTCAACAAACAATACGGGCAGTCACTTGGATACTCAAAACAAGTTTCACTACTAACTAGACGTCATAACGAAGTCTGAAGACGTACCCAACACCACAGTTGGAAGTGGACATAGGGAAAAGCGTTCCCTGAAAATCTTGTTGTTATGTAAGAATAAGACACACTTTCTTTGTAAAAAAAAGTTGTTCACTATGTGCAACAACCGCATCTACTAAATTGTGCAGATCCTGCTGATTGTCTACACACAATACTGTTTAGTTTCATACAATTGTGTAAAGTATAGGCCTATTATTGCTTTATTATCGGTATAAGCTTAATGTGAACATACGCAACAAGATGCGATTATACATTACTAAAGAGTACACACAGACGTGAACATGGTCGGTGTTGGAGATGCCCAACTGTAATGCATCTCTTAATCACCAAACTCAAAGAAACAAAAACGAGGCAACAGAAAGATTCCTGTGACGTTAAAAGACATAACTCGTTTATGGTCTGCAATGTATAGACCACGCGTTGATCATGCCGCCTAGATCAAATTGTATTCATCTGGACTATATCTGGCCAGGGCCATAACCAGAGGCATGTCTAGTTTATTTCTGAGGAAAGGTAACACCAACATTTCTGGAACAGGACAAGATTCAGAAGCTTTCGGATCAGAAAAACATTGCTCTACGTGTCCCTTTGTCGAAGTTTTGATCCTATACCAGTTGCCGTTCAAGGCTTCGGGCATGATCAGCGCTGCCATGACATTTAGTCTGTAGATTGTAATTCCTCGCACTAGGATACGACTTGTACCACCAGGCGGTGCTCCTTCACCCGAAGCTGTTGGCACAATGTGGGATGTCGGGTTTGGTGAGCGCCGCCAAACATTCGGCACAACTAAAGCAGATAGTACAGACAACTGTCGTACGGTAGCTTAGTCATATCTGAATGAGACTTGAATAAAACCCTCAAGTGTTTAGTAATAAAAAACATGTTTTTTGTTGTATTTATTTATTTATTTATTTATGTTTTGGTTTTTGATTTTTTGCCCCGATGGCGCAGTAATTAACATCCTAGACAGTGGTCATGAGTTCAAATTCGCATAGGGAAGGATTTAAACAAACATGTCCTGAGCTGGGTAGACCCGGTCTGAAAACTTCAGCAGAAAATGGCCTGTGAATCACAATTCATTACGGAGATCAGCATGGCTGAATGGACACAATAGTTCGATCTTACACTCCAGGTTTGCTGATGCCGAGGTAGCAAGTTTAACGCCTACACTGGTCAGTTGCACTAAAAATGTCGACTTCTCGTTATCGACTGGGAGACGCAAATTCGAAGTACCTCAGAAGTCGAAGTGTGTTCCTCCCATGGCGAGGGACACTGGTAACAAGGACAGCTCATCCACACACAACAATCAGTCCAGTACACTAGAAGTAGTGGCAGGTGCATGGACTACGCGTCAGTTTCACCACAATTTGTTATACGTGCGTAAACTCTCTCTTCTTCCATGGGGTAAAGACGTGGGGTAAAGACGTGGGGTAAAGACGTGGGGTAAATCTGTTGATTGTAAAATTGTGTTTATTCTGTCCTTGTATAGGCTTTAGATGGATCTGACGGTTGTTAGATTGTGATTAGTCCCTTCTTCTATAGGACATAGACTGATCTGATGCTTGTGAAATTATGTTTAGTCCCTTCTTCTAAAGGGTATAGATGGATCTGCTGTTTGTAAGATTGTCTTTAGTATTCCCAACTATAAGGTATAGATGAATTTGATGCTTGTGAGATTGTGTTTAGTCTGTACGTCTATAGAGTAAGATTGTGGTTAGTGCTAAGAAGTCTTTTGCTATCTTTCATTGGCATAACTGGCTCGTGTCTCTAATTTCAATTATAGAATGTCCGCAGTCTCACATCTGTAACAGCTCACACTACTGGCTCTCAAATGGGTATGAGTGGACCAACTGGTCGACGGTAAAAGTGTCTATAAATAACGCCGGACAAGTGAATCCTAATCTGTTCTAGTTTTATTGAGGTGCAGATGTCAACGATTTCCACAACATGCTAGACATTTTAAATAATTATCCATTCTCGCATTCCCATTGTGCCTGTCGTTCTGCTCTCGCAACCAAATACACATTATCATCAATCTTGCCATTACTATTTTACACTCACCTATGTTGGACGTACATGTCGATATTATTCGTGCCCCAGCTGCTTATCAGACGATTCTCTATATCTCATTCTCAGGAGTTAGTTAACTTCGACAATGGCGCATCAGCCCTGCTTGCCCTTCATGTCTAATTCTTCAGCTGATCGGTCGTGTATCGTGCCCCATATTCTCTCCGTTGGCTTGCTGTAAATATCTTCATATATTCCTTCGTAGCGTACTCAAATTGTCTCTTCCCGATGTTAATACTTTCAGAATAAGCTCTTAGAAATCTTTTGTGATGATCTACCTTCTTGCGTCCTTCCTTGATCTTCTCCCGTCTCTATCTGTCGCTCACTGAAGTCTGCATCTCCAAGTCAATTCTTGTTCGTTCAGAGTGCGCTATACTTTCCTGTTTCCCGATAATCTATATGTGTACGGGTAATTGCCGCATTCATTGTCCTGCGACACATGGCAGTTAGACTGTCCTTCCATTGAGTATAGATGGATCGGATGCTTGTTAGATTGCGTTGTCTGCCCTTCCATAGGGTATAGATGGATCTGATGCTTGTGTGATCGTGTTTAATCTGCCCTTATATAATGTATAGATGGATTGATCCTTCTGAGATTGAGTTTAGCCAGTCCTTTTATAGGGTATAGATGCTTGTGAGATTGTGTTTAGTCTGCCCTTCTATAGGGCATCGATGGATCTGATGCTTGTGTGATTGTGTTTAATCTGCTCGTCTGTAGGGTATAGATGGATCTGATGATTGTTAGATTGTGTTTAGTCTGCCCTTCATTGGGGTATATATTGGTCTCATGATTGTGTGATTGTGTTTAGTCTGCCCTTCTATTTTCAAGCTAGAGTCTTCTTGTCGAAGTTGTTACGTTGACTGACTAGCCCTCCAAATGTCGTGGGTTAGATCCTAGGCTACGTCGTTCGGTTCATGAGTGCAATGTTCTCGGAGACTCCGTACGCATAACTACAAACACATCTTGTTGCGTGTTTTGTGTACCCGTATGTACATAACATCTTCCACAGTACGTAAATACAGATAACAAAGCAATTGTTACCATATTACACACTATAAGACAACTAGCATACACAGTTCCACTCAAGGCTCAATAGGACAGACTAACTAACTAAAATATGCTGCAATACTTTGTGTTATTTTATTTTATAAGTCAGTTAATAAAGGGAGTCACATAGAATAGCCACTTCTTCAGTGAAGGAGAGATGACAACGTTTAATGAAAGTAGTGAATTTGAAGGTGTTTTCAGTGAGATTTAAAAAAAAATAATTCTATTTTAATGAAGTTGACTTATGCCTGCCGTTACACTGACACACATGTCACGCCCGCTACCCATTCTCGACACCCTCGGCCATTACAACTATAACTCTGTGTGATGGTTCTTTGTTAGGAAGCACCATTATCCATTGTTCTCCACCAGCTACCCTACCATTCCACACAACAGACGGTTTGTGTCGCCAGCGTGTGTCATCCAAGACTTGCTTCCCTTCAACTTACGTCCCTTGGCATTGATTACATTGTTCAAGGGTTCCTGGGTTCCTTACACTTGGGCCTTTTTTTCCCCTTTGCATTCGTCAGTTGCTGCTACCTGACAGTGGCAGACGTTGGAAAGAACCTGTACAAATGTACAGCAGCATGGTAGCCCTGGTGCAATAATGTGGGGGTCACAGTTCTTAGGTCCATGCGAAGAACAACACGTCTTTTGTATAGGACAGTTGCAATCCATTTCACAGTATATGGACAGACCTATATATCCACAACTGTGTGCATGAAACCATGGCAGTTTACTATATTATATCCATACTCTACATGCACGGTTGCAATCATCAGCAGATTGTTATTTTAACCACCCATAAACATCATACAGAGGACCGTGATAAACACACCAAGTAAGGGTAATGAAAGGATGCTTTTTATCACAGCGTTTCTTCTTAATAATTACTCGTGTATGATAGAAATCTCCAGTAACACATGTTAACTCTTTGGCGACCGAGAGAGTCATAGCTTTTGAACATCTCAAATGGAGGCAAATTTCGCGTCCGCGTTATGAAAGTTATGATGACGATACGTGTGTCATTCCAAGTGGTTGCCTGGCCTTTACTAGGATATAATATATCTGCAGCGTTAAAGCAAACATTATCGAATGCCACACATCCACGTGTGTATTATGGCTGGTCATTGGCGTCTTCTCTTTTTTTTTTATTTTTCTTTCGTGCCATTAATATATTTCTACCATATAATTTGCAATTTTTTTTTGTTTGTTTTGATTTTTACACACATCCACACTGATTAGTTTCAGTTTGAACATCCTGCTGATGCTTACAACAACTTACTCTTGTTTACAATTCTTTACATTGTGTGGCACATGAACATGTGCCAGCCAAAAAGTGTGTCTAATAGAATGTAAAGTAAAACTAATTGAAACCGAAGGTACACTATTTATATGCGTTTCCTGTGAATAGGCTACACTAATTTTTAAATATTATTTTACCATTTGACATTACAGATTAGAAATCTAAGACAATGCAATAATTTTAATTTATATAGTAACTATTCAACTTACTTGTTGTTTGATTCCTTACAAATAAAATTTGGCTATCCTCAAGTTAACTGTTTTCATTACATAGCCTTCATTTATATACTCCAATAAATTAATTGCGTTGTCTCCCTTGTTGGTTAAAACAACAATTTTATTTATGTCCCTTGAAATCATGATTTCCTGTTATACAGAATACTAGACTTTCACCTAAGAAACATTACAATGATCGAACCATTTCATGTTGGTCAATGCTTATACCATCCATCCAGCATGTGCCATGCCGACAAACGGTCATGTTTCGCCATCTCACGCGATCATCAGAGTCGTGCATTAGCTCCGTGTTCATGTATTGACTATGTCACGTGGCAAAGCCTTCTACGTATTACTTCTCTGCCTTCCCCTTGTTCTCCTCCCCTCGATCTTGCCAGTTGTAACCGAACTCTCCAATTCATTTCTTCTCATAACGACCAAACAACTGCGGCTGTTTATGTGTAATGTCTCTAATCAGTTTACGATTTTCATTTGTTTCTTGAAGGACTTGTTAATTGTTGTGCATGTTTTTCTATGGTATAAGCAGCGCTTATATCTGCAATGCGAACGAAGACTCAGAGGTGGCGAGTCTCCGTTGAATGTTGGGTCACAGAGATAACGTCATGTTCTGTGGGATTTCAATGCTAAAGGCAGATCATGGGGAAACATTGCTTCCACGAAACAAATGGGAGGAGCTTTAGGTTAGGACTTGTATAGTGTCTTTGATTTTTAACAATTAAATTAACGTTTTTGACTGGCACATGTGCGTATACCGTGTGCACTGGAATCTTGCAAAATGATGTTGGGTGCCAATATCAGAGGCAAGAAGAAGAGGGAGGAGATTAGGAAGCAAGACAGGCCAGGGAACAACACCAACAGCAGTAACAGTAGTAGTTTATTTCAGCAATAAAATATGTAAATGGCCAACAACAAACAATTATATGACATGTGGTCCTTAAAGATATGGTAATGGCACGAAGAAACAGTTGACACCGATGTCCAACCATATTACACAAGTGGATGTACGACAGTCGCTGATGTTTGCTTTAACGTTGTAGATATGTTTCTTCCTAGTAAAGGCCAGGCAGCCGGTTGGAGTTAAACACATATCATCACCATAGATTATAGCATGTCTGGGGGTAGCCCACACAGACGAGAAATTCGCCGATGTTTGAGATGCTCAACTGCAATGACCTGCAATTTGTTAAGAAGACCACCGGTGACAAGAGACTTCTTTGTCTTACACCGTATCTGGTCTATTCTGTATGATATATATGGGGGGATAAACAAGAAGCCACCTATGATTGCAACTGTGTATGTAGGGTATGGATGCTACAGAGTTAACTGCGATGTTTAATACATACGATTTTTTATTTGTATGTCTGCCCCTAGCTCGTGAACAAGTTTGCATCTGTCCTATACAAAAGACAGGTTGCTCTTCGCATACGTTCTTAAAGCTCTGACAGGTTGCTCGTCGCATACGTTCAGAAAAATCTAACTCACACATTATTACACAAGGGGCTACTATGCTACTGTACACTTTTAATGGTTCTTTTCAACACCAAACTAAGTAAGGTTGCAGCAAATGACGTGTAAGGTTATTTTTATTTTAAACAAAAAAAAAAAAAAAAAAACAAGCGCCATACCAGGAACCATGCTATGAGTATGTGAAGAAAAATAACCATCAGAAAATGTGGGTGTAAGAGCACGAAGGGATAGGTCGCTGGTATGAGCATCATAACTGGCCTAGTCGCTCATGTTTCTCCAGAGATATCTGTCACTGGTGTTCTGGATCAACTATCCTGATAATATTCTCCATGCCACCACCGTTCCAGATCTTGCAAATGATACCAATGGACATAAGCTGGAGAGAAGCAGGTCTTTGATGCCACAAGCTGAAGACACAAACCGTCAGTTGTGTGGAATGTGCAATGTAGCTCGAGGTGAACAAAGAAACATTACACAGAGCTACAGTTACATTACATGGTGTCAAGAATGTGTAGCGGGTGTAACATCGGTGTCAGTGTAACAGCTTACAGGATCCCTCTCACAGCCAGGCGATGCATCATTTACACTGATGGCTATGTGTTAGGAGGAAGAGAAGAGTCATTGGGTTTTTCTTTGTGTTTTGTAACTAC
This sequence comes from Cepaea nemoralis, assembly GCA_014155875.1. NCBI lineage: Eukaryota > Metazoa > Mollusca > Gastropoda > Stylommatophora > Helicidae > Cepaea > Cepaea nemoralis. The sequence continues at coordinate 32,810 of JACEFZ010006618.1, read as the reverse complement.
AAGTGGAGACAGTTACATGACGAAAGCTTAAAATATGCAAAACCCAGTTAATTTCTTTCAGGTTATCCCTAGTAATATGACAATGTGTGGACACTATTTAAAACTGAAGTATTGGAAAGATCAGGTTGTGTGACAGTTTATTCCATGCTCAGTCTTCGTAGACTTAGATGGATAGGACATCTTAGGAGGGATGGATGATGGTAGAATACCATAAGACATCCTTTTTGGTGAATTACAGATGGGTAAGAGATCTCAGGGTCGGCCTTCTACTACGATACAAAGATGTGTGTAAGCGGGACATTGATTGATACAAGCATTGAATAATGCACATTGGGAGCAAGTCGCCGCTGAACGTGTTGCTTGGAGGGCAAACATCAGAAATGGAATAAAGACAAGGGAGAAAATTATTGCAGATAAGTCACAAACCAAGCACACACCAAATTTGAGAGCTATTGCCTGCATACTGCGAGGTGAAGTCAACAAGGAAGCGATAAATGGCTGTAGAAAATAACTGAATATGATAACAACTTAAAACAAGTTTATTTTTATGCATACAGTGTCCCTTTATTTACAACACAATTTGCACCAACATTGATACATGTATTCCATCGTTTTATCAGTTCCCCCGAACCTGCTGCATAAAATTGCGTGCTCTGTTTTCTAAGCCACGTTTTTACTTCACATTCAACGTCGGCGTCTTCTCTAAATTAGTTAGTTAGTTAGTTAATCGCAGTTCCAACTTCACAGCAACGGGTCATCCCCATTATGCTCCGTTCCTGTGCCAGTGAATATCACACAAAACGCTCCCCACTGCCCAATGTGAAAAGTGGAAAAGACAGGAGTCTTGACAAACAACAACCCGCACAGATACACTGTGCATAATGCCGCCGCCAGAATGTCAGCACAATAGTCCCACACAAAACACCCAGTTCATTTATGATGGAATCGGCAGTCATTTTCCCAACTGGATGTTTCCTAGATGTTCACCTACACAGTCCACGAAAATGCAGCATCGTCGATGGCAGTGGCAGTCAACCAGAAGCCCAGCAGCCACGCATTTCTGCATAAGGCAAGAACCGGTCAACTCTGGGACATAGCGATCTGCCATCGCTCCGAACATGCAGTCACGTTCCTAAAAACCTCGGGCAGATTCAAAAGCATTTCACACGAAACTCACAGTTCACAGTGTCGCGCTACGCACTCACTCAGTAGCAGGGCGACGGAACGATCAAGTCTTCTTAGTCGCCTCTTACGACATGCGTGGTAGGCTGCAGTGTTGCTATTCTTTGCATCCCTTATGGGCCCCAGCAACACACGGGTGTACATTCTCGAAATGTCTCCCGTTAAGGTAGGTTTTTAGTGTTTATGCTGACAACTGTTTGTCTCGTAAAGCGGTGCATAGCTGGGTAGAAAAGGTTATGAGGGAGAGTCAATAAGTAAGTCACACAGTTCTGTAGGATGGCAGGTAAATGAGAACAGGGCACGCTTTTCTATGCAGCGGGTTTGGGAGGACTGATAAAAATATGGGATACGTGCATCAATGTTGGTGGAAATCATGTTGAGAAATAAGTGAACAATGTCTGTATAAAAATAAACTGGTTTCAAGTTGTAGTCATATTTAGTTATTTTTTTCTACAGCCATTTGCTGCTTACTTATTAACTTTCGTTATGACATAATCAACATGATCTCTGAATGTCAGGCTACGATTAAACCTCACGCCAAGATGTCATCGACGGGGTTCTACTCAAAATACTCTAATCCATCCTCACTGACGACAGGTCTGTTTTCACAATATGGTTGTTAAGGGAGGACCATGTAACCGATGCCTTTGCAGTGTTGACAAGGGCGCCGGCATCAGTACACCATGAGAAAATTCGATCTAGTTTGCCCTGCATATCATTGGCAACCGCCTGTCTATCTCGACCCTGTCGATACACGAGGATGGCGTCAACAAATGACAGACTGCTACCCCTCCAATCCAACTGTTGTTCAGTGATCGGCACCGTATACGCGTTGAATAGTACTGGTGACAGTGGTGAACCCTGCGGCAATCCTGGACATATCGTTATCGGCTCAGAAGACAAGCTCCCGCATCTTAGCACCACCTTCCTTTGGAGCAGAACTGCAGCTATCCATCGTACAAGGTGAGGGTGCACTTTCAGTCTGAGGAGGGTTTGCATCATGTGCTCGAAGGATACTCTATTGTATGCGACCTCTAAATCTATGGCAGCCGCACATGTCTCTTCTCCGCTCTGAAACCCTCCATAATCATCCTGATCAAAGACTGCCGCATTCAGCCATTACTCTTTGTTGCATCTGTATCCTCCAATTGTGGGCGGGAAGCAGCCGAGTTGTTCCAAGTCACGAGCAAGTCTGTGTGCTACAATGTTCTCCAGTAGCATGCCAGCAGTGTTCTGCATCGTGATGATTCTGTAGCCGCATTTGGGCAGTTACGTGTCTAAACTGAGTAAATTCCATTGCTCATATTCCATTTAATAATTTCCACAATGTAGGTAGACTACTCTGTGTGTTGACATATAGTGCCATCTAATATTTAAGTCGACCTTATGAAATAATCTTTAAATTATGCTTTTCAATCAGAAAATAAATTTACTCTCAAAATGTGTGTGCGCGCCTCACACAAAGAGTATAGCACATATCACATCAGTGTTCTTTTTTATGAGAAGGTGATTGTATAATATTGTGTGTGTATTTGTTTGCTTCTATCGAGCTCTTCATTAATATTCTCAGTAGATACACACCATTGACTGTATCCTTGCTTTCAACAAACTCACTTTATTCTATACCTGTTTCAGGTAGATATTCTTATTGTCTCTTTGAATTAGGATTCTAAGCAAAATCTGTTTGATGTGACACGTTATGCTAATTGTTCGATGTTGATGACATTTCAACGTGCAATAAATATAGATTGACATAATACAAGAGTTATGTTTCAGTATCATATATTGTATTGAGAAGTCTGGTGATATATTCCATATACTTACTGCAGTCTGGTGATATATTCCATATACATACTGCAGTCTGGTGATATATTCCATATACATACTGCAGTCTGGTGATATATTCCATATACATACTGCAGTTTGGTGATATAGTCCATATACATACTGCAGTCAGTTGAGTGGAAACCTGTGCCGGGTCATTTCCAACTCGGCTTGCAATTCTGATGTGAAGGTCATTGTTGATGCAGACACGGTCGATAGTTTCAAGTCCATCCTAAAGCTCCACCCATTTGTTTGTGGGGAGAAATATTTCACCGTAATCTACCATTAGTATTCACATCCCACAAATAATGACAGGTTCCTGGTGACCCAAATTAGTACAGAGAAAAGTGGACATGTGTATAATAGGAAATAATACTATCAAGGGACACAAATAGAATCGATGTTTCAATCCGAAAGGGGGACAAGAAAATCAATCTATTGGAATATGCACATAAAGGCTGTGTAACTAAGATATTTAGTTTGAATATGGTAAAGTATGATTTCTAAAGAAATGAACTAGCCTTAAGATAAATAGCTACTAAAATAAATTTAAGTTATAGAAATGTCTTAGATTTTGAGTCTGTAACCTCACATGGTAGAAATATGTCGAAGGAAGTGTAACCTATCAACGGAATAATATATTTGTTATAATATCCCCTATATGTTAGCATTGTTGATTGTTGAATTTAATATTTTTGGCCGGCACATTTGCATGTGCCTCAAAACTATGTGAAATTGGGTCGTAGAGATTTGTTAATGGGGAGAAGAAACAGTTGACACCGATTTCGGTCCATAATGAATACATAAGTGGACTTAACATTTGCAATTGTTTGCTTGAACGTTATAGACATGTTTCCTCCTAGTAAAGGCCAGGCAACCAGTTGGAATGAGAACCCTATCGTCGCCATAGCTTTCAGTTAGTCTGGTGGTAGCCCACATAGACGTGAGAGATTTGTTAATGGGGAGAAGAAGCAGTTGACACCGATTTAGGTCCATAATTAATACACAAGTGGACTTACGACATTTGCTATTGTTTGCTTTAACATTATAGACATGTTTCATCCTAGTAAAGGCCAGGCAACCAGTTGGAATGAGAACCCTATCGTCGCCATAGCTTTCAGTTAGTCTGGTGGTAACCCACATAGACGTGAGAGATTTGTTAATGGGGAGAAGAAGCAGTTGACACCGATTTAGGTCCATAATTAATACACAAGTGGACTTACGACATTTGCTATTGTTTGCTTTAACATTATAGACATGTTTCATCCTAGTAAAGGCCAGGCAACCAGTTGGAATGAGAACCCTATCGTCGCCATAGCTTTCAGTTAGTCTGGTGGTAGCCCACATAGACGTGAGAGATTTGTTAATGGGGAGAAGAAGCAGTTGACACCGATTTAGGTCCATAATTAATACACAAGTGGACTTACGACATTTGCTATTGTTTGCTTTAACATTATAGACATGTTTCATCCTAGTAAAGGCCAGGCAACCAGTTGGAATGAGAACCCTATCGTCGCCATAGCTTTCAGTTAGTCTGGTGGTAACCCACATAGACGTGAGAGATTTGTTAATGGGGAGAAGAAGCAGTTGACACCGATTTAGGTCATAATTAATACACAAGTGGACTTACGACATTTGCTATTGTTTGCTTTAACATTATAGACATGTTTCATCCTAGTAAAGGCCAGGCAACCAGTTGGAATGAGAACCCTATCGTCGCCATAGCTTTCAGTTAGTCTGGTGGTAGCCCACATAGACGTGAGAGATTTGTTAATGGGGAGAAGAAGCAGTTGACACCGATTTAGGTCCATAATTAATACACAAGTGGACTTACGACATTTGCTATTGTTTGCTTTAACATTATAGACATGTTTCATCCTAGTAAAGGCCAGGCAACCAGTTGGAATGAGAACCCTATCGTCGCCATAGCTTTCAGTTAGTCTGGTGGTAACCCACATAGACGTGAGAGATTTGTTAATGGGGAGAAGAAGCAGTTGACACCGATTTCGGTCCATAATGAATACATAAGTGGACTTAACATTTGCAATTGTTTGCTTTAACGTTATAGACATGTTTCCTCCTAGTAAAGGCCAGGCAACCAGTTGGAATGAGAACCCTATCGTCGCCATAGCTTTCAGTTAGTCTGGTGGTAACCCACATAGACGTGAGAGATTTGTTAATGGGGAGAAGAAGCAGTTGACACCGATTTAGGTCCATAATTAATACACAAGTGGACTTACGACATTTGCTATTGTTTGCTTTAACATTATAGACATGTTCATCCTAGTAAAGGCCAGGCAACCA
>JACEFZ010006618.1:0-25000 GCA_014155875.1 Cepaea nemoralis | reverse complement strand
GATAGAATGTGTTTGGTTAGAGGTGAAGCCAGCCAATCAGCAACCATTTCTCATTGGATACCTATATCGGAATCCGTGTGCTGGGTACAATTGGTATGACTGTTTCACTACAATGATGGATAGAGTGTTTACAGAAGGTAGAGAAGTCATGATATTAGGTGACTTTAACATAGATATTACTAAATCCAACCAGACATGGGACGATATCATTCTATCTTACGATTTCATACAACTAATAAACCGTCCCACAAGGGTTACAGGCACCTCCTCAACTATAATTGATCATATATATGTTACTTGTCCAGTTAATATTATCGAATGTTCTGCTCCTGTTAGTGCAGTTAGTGACCATTACCCAATATGTTGTACGTGGTCGAAAACTGGGTTTAAATCTCCTAAAAGTAAACATTTAATCATCAAATTTAGAAATCTAAAAGCTTTCAACCAAAGTTTATTTTTAGACGACTTAAAAAATGCAGCCCTTGAACATGTTTACCAACTTCCTGATCCGGATGATGCACTAGCTTACTGGACAAAGACTGTCTACAGTGTATTTGATAAACATGTGCCAGTTAAAGAAGTTCGAGTGAAGAATCAACATAAATCTCCATGGGTGACTCGTGAAGTTCAAGAAATCATGAGAGAACGAGATACAGCGCACAAAAATAAAGATTTTATCAATTACCGCAGACTAAGAAATAAAGTTAAATATGAAATTCGTAGGATAAAGAAAGATCATTTCAAAAATTTGATTGTAGATAAATCAAATAACACAAATATATGGAATGGCTATTAACTCGCTAACCAACAAGAAACACTCTTCAGAGTCAGCAATACCGAGCACTATAACATGCGAGGATTTCAGTTGCTTCTTTCAATCAGAAATAGAGAATCTAAAGTCCTCAATACCAGACTCAGCTTGTAATTTAAGCTCACTGTCATCATTCTGTGAAGAGAAATGCTCTAGAAATATTCCCCTGAAATTCCCTTGATGTCTGTTGCAGAAGTGTATAAATATCTCTCGAATCTCAAAGCAACAAATTCAGAAGGCCTAGATGGTATCAGTAATAAAATTCTTCTCTGTGCTGCACCAATTATTAGTGAGTCCTTTACGTTCATATATAATCAGTGCCTGTCCAAAAACTACTTTCCATCTGCCTTTAAAAATGCTAAAGTTTATCCTCTACTTAAAAATGGCTCAACTGATAATAGCGTCTTGGGTAATTATAGACCTATTTCCTTACTATCGTCGCTATCAAAGCCATTAGAAAAACACATACATAAAATAACATTACACCATTTAATTAACAACGATCTAATAATTGACAGTCAATCTGGGTTTCGACCTAAATATTCTTGCCATAGTGCTCTAACAAAAATGACCGATAACTGGCATCTTTGTATCAACAATGGCAACATTTGTGGAGCAGTATTTGTAGACTTTAAAAAGGCCTTTGATATGGTAGATCATGATATTTTAATTAGAAAATTCAAACAAATGAAGACTAGCACAGGTATGGTGAACCTAATTCCGTCATTTTTATCCGAGAGACAACAAGTAGTGTCCTTCAAAAACTGTCTATCAAACCCCACACAACTTAATATTGGTGTGCCTCAGGGCTCAATACTAGGTCCGCTGCTTTTTGAAGTCAATATTAACGATCTTCCTTTATACCTCAATACTTCGTGTGACCTATTTGCGGACGACTGCACTATATACACTAGTCAAGAGAACCTTAGTGACTTAGAGAGCTCTTTGCAAAACGAACTTGATAACCTTAGTAGATGGAGCAATGAAAACCGCATGATTATTAACATCGACAAAACCAATTCCATGCTAATAACGACCAGACAAAAACTACAGACCCTAGCCATAACAGGGGCACCGCTCGATCTCCACGTCGACACGTTACCTATAGTTAATGTAAATGAACACAAAACATTAGGTCTTTTAATTGACAGACATCTAAACTGGAGCTCTCATGTTCACGTCCTCACAAAGAGAATAGCACAAAAAGTTTACCAACTTACTAAAATTCAACACTTCTTGGATGAAAGCACACGAAAAATATTCTATGCATGCTATATCCAATCACCTCTCGACTATTGTTCCACAGACTGGGATGGGTGCCCTAAATCTAATATGAAACGACTGTGTTCGCTTCAAATCCGCGCTATACGACTAGTTTCTGGCATAAAGCACGCTGAAAGTAATAACTTATATAGTCATCTAAGACTTCTACCACTTCTAAAGCGATTCCTTTTTAACAAAGCCAAATTAGTGAATAAAATTATATCTGAAAATACCCCAGAGTATCTTCTACCGTTAATTCAATCTAATGCAATGAACAGCAAGCGCTTAAATTTATTACAGGTTCCTATGCCTAGATTGGACTTATACAAAACATGTCTCGCGTATTCTGGTGCTCACTTGTGGAATAGCCTTCCACCAGATCTGAAAACGCCAATGAGTCCCTACACATTCAACCGAAAACTCTTTCAATACTTACTTCATACCGACTATATGCCTCCATAAGTCACCTACTGGTATAATTTTTTCACTATCATTTTACACTGTGTGAGTGAGAGAGTGGGTGAGAGAGTGAATGAGAAAGAATGTGAGTGAGAGAGTGAGTATGAGACAGAATAAGTGATATATATATATATATATATATATATATATATATATATATATATATATATATATATATATATATTTATATGTGTGTGTGTGTGTGTGTGTAAGAAGAGAGAGAGAGAGAGAGAGAGAGAGAGAGAGAGAGAGAGAGAGAGAGAGAGAGAGAGAGAGAGAGAGAGAGAGAGAGAGTTGAATTGCATCACTAATTTTGAAGTTACAAAATGCATATGTACAAAATTTCTCCATTTTCATTACAATTTTGCGACAATGCTCACGATAATCGTCACTGTATGTGTGTGTAAAGTGTGGGAGCTTGATCATAATAGTAGATTGGGGGATGGGGGGATGTGTGTATAGGTGGGCTCAGGATGTGTGAGTTGGCGGGGTGGGATTGTGTGGGTGGGTGGGGGATTTGTGTGTGGGTACGTGCGGGATCTATGGGTTGGCGGGGAGATGTGTGTGTGGATGCGTGTTTGGCTAGGTGTATGTGGGTGAGTGGGTGGAGTAGGATATGTTGATGGATGATTGATAGTGGGTTACGGGATGGGTGGGGGATATATGTGGGTGTGGGGATATGTGGTGGGTGGAAGATGTGTGCAGGTGGGGTGGTTGTGGGTTTGGGGATGTGTGTGTGGGTGATGGATGTGTATGGGTGTGGGATGTTTGGGTGGATGGGTGGGGAGTGTGTGTGTGGGTGAGAGATGTGTGGGTGAATGTGTGTGGGGGATGTGTGTGGGTTGGGGGAGGGGTGCGTGATGGGTAAGGGTGATGGATTTGGGGATGTGTGTGTGGTTAGGGGATATGTCTGGCTGGGTGGGGGTGTGTGTGGCTGGATGGAGGATGTATGTGTGGGTAATGAGGGTGATTGTAGTTGGGGGATGTGTGGATGGGTAGGAGATGTGTGGGGAGATGTGTGTGTGTGTGTGGGTGAGGGATGTGTGTTTGGGATGTGTGTGGGTGTGGTGTTGCGTGGGAGGGGAGCTGGGTGTGGATAAAGATGTATGTGTGGGTGGGTGGGGTGTGATTAAGTGTGCGGGTGGGTGAAGGATGTGTGTGAGGGTGGGGGTGTGTGTTTAGATGGGTGGTTGGGGTGTGTGAGTGGGTAGATAGGAGATGTATGTTTTGATGAGTGATTGAGGGATGTGTGGGTGTTAGTGGTTGAGGGATAAGTACGTGTGTCTAGGGATGTGTGAGGGGATGAGTGTATGGGTTGGGGATGTGTGTGTGGGTTGTGTGTGCGTGGATGGGAGGTGTGTGTTTGTGAATGGAGGATGTGTTGGTGGGTGGGAATGTGTGTGAGGGATGTGTGTATGGGCGGGGAGATTGTGCGTGGGTTGGGATGTTTGTGTATATGGGTAGGGGTGTGTGGTTAAGGGATGTGTGGCTGGGGGATGGGTGGTTGGGTAGAGGATGTGTGGGTGGGTGATTGTATATGAGTAAGGGTATGTGGTTAAGGGATGTTTGGTTGGGGGATGGGTGGGTAGAGGATGTGTGGGTGGGTAGAGGATATGTGGGTGGGTGAGTATGTGTAGGCTAGGAGATGGTGGGGATGTTTGTAGGGGTGGGCTCGGGATCTGTGAGTGGGCTGGGGAAGATGGGAGATTATGTGGCTTGGTGCGGAATTTGTGTGTGGGTAGGTGCGGAATATGTGAGTTGACGGGGAGATGTGTGTGTATGTGGGGAATGTGTGGCTGAGGAATGTGTGTTTGGCTGGGTGATTGGAGGTGTGTGGGTGGAGGAGGATATGTGGGTGAGTGATTGTTGGTGGGTAATGGGAAGGGTAGAGGATATGTGTGTAGGTGGGTGGATGTGTGTGGATGGGGGATGTGCGGGTTGGGGAATGTATGTGTGCTTGGGGTGTGGGTGGATGGGGTGTGTGGTGGGTGAGAGGTGTATGTGGGTGGGGAGATGTGTAGGTGTAGGGATGTGGTGGATGGGTAGGGGCATGTATGTGTGTGTAGGTTATGTCTGTGGTTGGGTGGTGGAGTTGTAGTGAATGGGAGATGTGTGGGTGGGTGGTTGATGTGTCTCATAACATAGTAATATGCATTGTTTATGTTTACAAAATTCATGAATCAATGTTTTTTTCCTATGCACTGTTGATGTAAGAAAGATGAGTGATTGGAAGGGCCGAATGTAAGACGGGCCTGCGTGCCCAATTTGTTACCCTTTGAAAATAAAGTATGTTCGTTCGTTCGTTCATTCGTTCTTCTTCTTCTTCCTTCTTCTTCTTCTTCCTTCTTCTTCTTCCTTCTTCTTCTTCCATCTTCTTCTTCCTTCTTCTTCTTCCTTCTTCTTCTTCTTCTTCTTCTTCTTCTTCTTCTTCTTCTTCTTCTTCTTCTTCTTCTTCTTCTTCTTCTTCTTTCATCTTCTTCTTCATTCTTCTTCTTCCTTCTTCTTCTTCTTCCTTCTTCTTCTCCCTTCTTCTTCTTCTTCTTCCTTCTTCTTCTTCTTCCTTCTTCTTCGTCTTCCTTCTTCTTCCTTCTTCTTCTTTCTTCTGCTTCTTCCTTCTTCTTCTTCTTCCTTCTTCTTCTTCTTCCTTCTCCTTCTTCCTCTTCCTTCTTCTTCTTCTTCCTTATTCTTCTTCCTTCTTCTTCCTTCTTCTTCTTTCTTCTTCCTTCTTCTTCCTTCTTCTTCCTTCTTCTTATTTCTTCTTCCTTCTTCTTCCTTCTTCTCCTTCTTCTTCTCCTTCTTCTTCTTCCTTCTTCTTCTTCTTCTTCTTCTTCTTCTTCTTCTTCTTCTTCTTCTTCTTCTTCTTCTTCTTCTTCTTCTTCTTCTTCTTCTTCCATCTTCTTCTTCCTTCTTCTTCTTCCTTCTTCTTCTTCTTCCTTCTTCTTCTCCCTTCTTCTTCTTCTTCTTCTTACATGGTCATTTCCTCCATCATGCACAATCTTACGTCTCTCACGCTCTGTGTGTGTTTTATCTTCAATCATTTTCTTCTGTCTCTTTATTCCGTTTCTGATAGTTGCCCTCCATGCAATCCACGTGCGACTTGCTCCCAATGTGCATTATCAATGCATGTATCAATCATGTCCCGCTTACACACATCTTTGTATCGTAGTAGAGGCCGACCCTGAGATCTCTTACCCATCTGTAATTCACCAAAAATGATGTCCTTTGGTATTCTACCATCATCCATCCTCCTAACATGTCCTATCCATCAAAGTTTACGAAGACTGAGCATGGAACACACCGTCACACAACCTGATCTTTCCAATACTTCAGTATTTGTGATTTTGTCCTGCCATTTAATATCAAGTATTCTTCGCAGACACCTGATATGAAAGCTGTTTAAACGTTTATCTTGGTGTCAGTAAGTTGATCAGGTTTCACTGCCATAAAGACGAGAACAAAGGACACAGGATTGGTAGACGTAGACTTATGTTTTGGCAGTAAGCTTCCTGTTCTCCCAGACTCTTTTTGCTAACATGTTCATTGTTTTTGCTGCCTTAACAATCTTGGTGTTGATTTCCTGATGTAGGGATAATTTGGTATTTACCACTGATCCTAGATATGTAAAATGGTCCACTATCTCTCGTTCGGCGTCGTCAATAAATATTGATGGTACCCTATGTGCACCTTGTGACAAAATCTGTGTCTTATTTTTGTTAATTGTTAAACCAAATTTAGAACAAGGAAAATGATGATAGTAGATCTTGTAATTCTTCCTCAGAGAGGGTCGTAATTGCAGCATCATCCGCAACAAGCAACTCTCTGATTAGCACCCTCCTAATTTTTGTCTTGGCCTACAATCTCAGATCATTGTAGAGGCCGTCATCTGAGCGTGAGTGAATGTATATACTGGCATCCTGATCACGAAAGGCATATTTCAGTAGAAGTGAAAAGTATATTCCAAAGAGGGTGGGAACTAGTGCACAGCCTTGCTTAACTCCACTCTTGATGTCAAACTCTTCTGAAGTTGCACCATCAAACTTGATTATGATTATACCCTTCATGCCTGTGTGAAAGAGATACCAATACATACGAAATCGGTACCAGGGGATCCTCGGGGAGGAACGATGGCTAGGATTGGAATCTGTCACCTCAGGTCATAACAACGCGTTTTAAAAAGTATGTGAAAATACACTACTTCACACTATAACTGTATCGTCTCCAATAAGGCTATTCTCACCTATCATCATCATCAGCATCATCATCATCATCATCATCGTCATCTTGTGTCATGCTATTAAGTGAGGACGGGCATGGGTCGCCATCTCACATGATCAATCTTGGATCAGCTTTGTGTTTTTGTCTCGATTATGCATGTGACCAAGCCACCCGGGTATTTATAAATGACTTTCTTTTTCTCGTTTGTCCTCCAGTTTACTGGCTGTCACAAGCATTTGGAGTTTACTTTCACCAGTACAAGTTCTACTTGTCTCAGGACATTTATAAACAAATAAATTGGTCTACACAACAAAAAGAACACAAACACATTCACACCACACGAAGCGGCGTGAGTATTCTTCACGCCACTTCACATAATGTGAATATACAGTAATACTTCATTTTATGCCACTTTTCAACATATAAAGACCAGTACATCTTCACAAAATGCATGTGTAAATTGAAAAATTTGAAATTATACAAACAAACAAGCAAACAAACAAACAAACAATAACAAAAACGTGACCCGACAGCAAGGACAGTGAAACGCGATGAAACCAGACGGGACTGTATGCAGGAGGCCAAGTAAGACAAATCAACAACACAGAACTGACCGGTGTCGTCAGCAGCTGCACACTGAGTGAAATACTGAGAAGGGGATCCTGTCTCAAATGGACTGAATGGTTCGATGTGCCGTGAGCGTACTCTGTTAGCTAACTGAATGGTTGGATGTGCTGTGAGGGTACTCTGTTAGCTAACTGAATGGTTGGATGTGCTGTGAGGGTACTCTGTTAGCTAACTGAATGGTTGGATGTGCTGTGAGCGTACTCTGTTAGCTAACTGAATGGTTGGATGTGCTGTGAGGGTACTCTGTTAGCTAACTGAATGGTTGGATGTGCTGTGAGGGTACTCTGTTAGCTAACTGAATGGTTGGATGTGCTGTGAGGGTACTCTGTTAGCTAACTGAATGGTTGGATGTGCTGTGAGCGTACTCTGTTAGCTAACTGAATGGTTGGATGTGATGTGAGGGTACTCTGTTAGCTAACTGAATGGTTGGATGTCCTGTGAGGGTACTGTCACAAAATAAAACCGTGTGTTTAACCAGTTGATTATTATAAGGCTTTCTGATAAACTGGACTATCTGCTAAGCATCAAGTGATTCAACTAATACAGAGAAAACATTCATAGTTGTGGCTGCACGTGTTTCCAAAACAGGTCGGGCATAAATAACAGCTGTACTTGTACATCTGGTTGACGGATTGGCCACACTCGGAAGTGAGGGAGACGAATCCCGACATCGCCTTGACAGTTTATCAACATTTGAATACAAATGGAGGCCGTGAGATCATGGGGACAATCGGATGTTGGCCATCACCTGTCGGGCTAAATTAACAGTGGCATATGTATAGAGGAAGTGAGTGCGCTGAATCATACATCACTTTGACAAGTCATAAACATATCAGAGGGAAAACGGAAGTACTCAGCAAGGAAGTAAACAGTACATCTGTCAATTCTTAGTTTCCGGAACATCGAGAAGATTGACAGCTTGTTGGGAAAAACTGTTGTTGGGAGTATACAGGAACTCGCTGGCTTGTTTTGGGAATCTAAACAAGTGATGACAACTTTGACAGTGACTAGGCAGGAGAAAATCGATTCTTGACAATGGATGATATGCCCACAAATAACACTTGCAGGACATCAACCATGTCACGTGACCATTTTAGAGGTTTTGCCGTAAACCATGATTGGGAGAAACAGAGTTGACCAAAACCGTGGATTATGATGGACGTGTTTGTGGGAGAGCTCTACAGTGTTAGATAATTTAACATTAACTAGCATGTGTCGTTATGGCAAAGTGTAGTAGCCATCCCGGAAATGAGGCGGTTTTGCATAAGGTAGTCAATATAGTCTATTAGTTCTAATTAATATAGACTGTAGCCTTGTTAAAACTATAGTGTGATGATTAGCACTGTTAGTGGAAACTAGTTAGAGTAGAATAGTGATATTAGCTCTGCTAGTTAAGAATAGAGTATGGATAATTGGGAGACGGGGGGGAATACCTGAGGTTGCACTCTGTTATGGGTCTTTCCTTGTCATAGCCTGATTCGGCCCTAGGTGGGTAGCTAATCTGCTCTATGACCAAGTTTAGTTAGCTAAAGATCATTAAGCAAGGCAATAGGCTTACACTCAGCCGATAGGATCAGTGACTAGTACTATCACCAGATGTGTTGTTTCTATCCTAGGTTCCCTACCAGATCCGAGGAAACTCAACAAGTTTTTAGGAAAGGTTCAAATCCCATTCGGAAGAACACCAGTGGAACAGTCAATAAAGTTTCGTACAGAACGTAACTAAAGCTAGAAGGAAGATGATTCACCAAAGAGGGGTGATGATTACTGATGCACCACACAGCATCAGACAGTAGTAACTAACTGAGAACATTAATTATAATAGTTACCTAGTGTGATATAATCTCGTGTAATAGAACACAAGACATGATACTTGAGGCTAGATAGACACGAGTGAGGATCAAGTACATTAACAATTAACATTAATAACTGTGTACACACTACAAAGGACTTGTGCATTTTTTAGGAACGATAGGAACGGACATTGTGTAGGGTGCAACCGGTCCATGATTAACTGTTAATACCACCGGTGTCTATTTCGGATGATCATGAAATGGGATTACCAGAGGTCTACAGAGGCAAATCAGTATCCAGCAAGGATGGTTTCGGCACTGGGTGAGATGTACATGTTCTGACGTAACGTGCTGTGGTCTATCCTTGCTGGGATCAGCTGACTGGGTTGTGGTCTGAGAGTCCGATTCTACACAATTTATAGAACACGTCACACATTTTCTTCGCATACACGTCTCATATACGTTACACTTTTCTTTTAATAAATTAATCTTTATTAATTTTTAGAAGCAAGAGTTGTTGAGTATGTTGCGTTGGGGAAGTATGAGAGGGGGCATAGTACGACAGTGAGAGAGAGTGACAGGAAAAGGTGTCCATGGGCTGATGGAGTGTGTTGGACGGAAGCTGGTGGATTCTCCAGAATATTAAAAAGGAGGAAAATATTATAATGTGGGTGTCGACTCTCTTCACTCCAGGGACGACACTGTAAAGGAGGACACGACAGGTACTCTGTTAGCTAACTAGGTGGTGGATGTGAATGAAGCAGCAGTCGTAGTTAAACAGTTGAGATGGTATCTTCAGAGTGGGGAAAGATTGAAATTAGTCAAGGAGAACAGCCATCAAGCATTAAGATATCCTATAAATCAAGAATGACCTGGAGCGGCCATAAAGTGAGGCCAAGGGGGCTACCACCGATTAGACTTGAAAATGTTGGTTGCTCATCCTTTACAGGACGTAGCAGTCAATGCTAGTATTATTTAGCTGTTTGTGATTTCTGGACAAGTTTACATTCAGTAGTTCGCCATTAATTTCTGAACGACCGACACTCATATCATTGTATGAAAAGCAACGTAACGAGGTCTGCTTCCAAATCGCCATGTGCATCTTTGTTTGTTTTTCATTATTTTTAAGCAGATCTGTTTACATGCCATAAGCATCTCAGGTCGGACATGAAAATGTAAGTTCAACAACTGTATATCTAACAAGACTCGTAGCAGTTGTAGGAGCACAATATTTTATAGAAAAGAGCACGGAAGATTTGGTGGTCAGAGAATATCGTTCAATGACTGTTCTATTTCTCCTTGACGTGTTTGTCTCTCCTCCCAGTCTTTTCAAACCCTCCCTGTTCTGTTTTTATTTATTACTAAATGATAAAATGCTACGATTCACCTAAACAAACATCCCTTGAAACAAGTAAAGAGTTTCAAGTACCTAGGAAGTATAATATCATCAAATGGCAAATCAGAAAACGAGATCGAACATAGATGCAATAAGGCAAACCAACTCATTGGACAAATGGTACCAATACTAAGAACAAACATGTATCAATAACTACAAAGAAAGCACTTTACAACACAATCTTCCTGCCAACTCTATGTTACCAATGCCAAACCTGGACAATAACAGCTAAGAGAGAAAAGGAAAATCACAACAACAGAAATGAGATTCCTGAGAAGAATACTCAACGTATCAAGAAGAGATAAGATCAGAAATGAAGAAATCAGGACTAAAGTGAGGGGCTATAGCTGCACTAGATTTCATTAGAAGGCAGCAAGTCAAATGGTTTGGCCATGCAAGTAGGTTACCAACTAACAATATACCACAACAAGAAATGATGTGCAGACCAGAGGGAAGCAGAGGAACAGGCCGACCACGTAAACGATGGACGCAGGGAATAACAGAGTCCATGGGAATATCGATATATGAAGCCCATAAGCGGGCACTCTCCCACTGTTTATACTTCACCTCGAAACCGCAAGGTGCATGAGGATCATGATGAGATGAGATGAGAGTTAACATGCTATACAATGTAATGAGATGAGAGTTAACATGCTATACAATGTAATGAGATGAGATGAGAGTTAACATGCTATACAATGTAATGAGATGAGATGAGAGTTAACATGCTATACAATGTAATGAGATGAGATGAGAGTTAACATGCTATACAATGTAATGAGATGAGATGAGAGTTAACATGCTATACAATGTAATGAGATGAGAGTTAACATGCTATACAATGTAATGAGATGAGATGAGAGTTAACATGCTATACAATGTAATGAGATTGAGATGAGAGTTAACATGCTATACAATGTAATGAGATGAGAGTTAACATGCTATACAATGTAATGAGATGAGATGAGAGTTAACATGCTATACAATGTAATGAGATGAGATGAGAGTTAACATGCTATACAATGTAATGAGATGAGATGAGAGTTAACATGCTATACAATGTAATGAGATGAGAGTTAACATGCTATACAATGTAATGAGATGAGATGAGAGTTAACATGCTATACAATGTAATGAGATGAGATGAGAGTTAACATGCTATACAATGTAATGAGATGAGATGAGAGTTAACATGCTATACAATGTAATGAGATGAGATGAGAGTTAACATGCTATACAATGTCATAAACTATCCATGGTCGTGATCAACGAGAGCAAACACATTGTGATAATTGTAACAACACTGAAGATCTGTGTCTGCTTAGGGAATCTACTTTCGTTATCATAGGGCAGACCACCAGCGGGGATGGGTTCTGGATTCTTCCTTCAAAAAGACTTTGGTCCGTGGCTGGACACATACAAATAGTTGAATGGCTTGGGCACATGTCATCATCAAGACACCCCAGAACCTGATCCAAGAAATGTGGTCGTGGGTAAAGGCGATCCATGTCACGCACGCTTATCGGCATGGCACATGATGATAATGACAACCTTTCAGTCTATTTCTTATGTTTGACATGGACGTTCTAATATAACACATAGAATCTGACAGACAAAGAAATAGAAGCTTCCACTGTGAACAACGCTGAAACAGATCTGTATCTAGGTCATCTAGGTGAGCTGACCTGAAGAGATCAACAGCGGGGAAAGTGTGGGATCTTGGCTTGACCCTTTATTCAACAAGGCTTTCTTCTGGCGCTGACTTCTGAGCCCATGAATTGCAACAGCGAGGACACTATATCCCAGGCTTCCGTCAAGGACAACACTATCCCTTAGTGGCTGCTATTGCTTGATGGTTGGTGATCAAGTCAGGAGCTGACTCGTTTCGGCCATCTTTCCCCTCCAAGTTCGGCTCTCTAGCCTGCAGGACTGCCAGACGTTAATGTGACGTACCGACTCCATATATGCCTCCGTGTGTCTGATGATGCCTGCGGGCTGGTCCGAGACAAGGAGTTTGAGTCTGCCGTAGCCTAAGTCCCGGCTCCAGACAGTCCCAGACCATAAACCAATACTTTGAACGAAAGCCTGGGCTACAGCATCCTATAACAACAGCTGCAGGTCAAGACAGTGGGCAGGGGAACCCACATCCACTGTATCTACCCAGGAGTCAGACAGCCGATATCAACTGTATCTGCTCAGGAGTCAGACAGCCGATATCAACTGTATCTGCCCAGGAGTCAGACAGCCGATATCCATCAGCGGCCAAAGTGACCAAGTCAGGGGGCCGTAACTGTGACGTTGTATTATAATATGGTTTTGGAAAATTGTAGTTCCTGTTACTTGATCTACCTTTCAGTGTTATTCCTGTCTTAATTTTCTAGTAGGTAATGTTGATTTTCAAGTAGTTGGATGAATGAACAAGTTCTCGAAGGACAAGTCACTGATAGATGAACAAGTTCTCACAGAACAAGTAATTGGATGGATGAACAAGTTCTCACCGGACAAGTAATTGGATGAATGAACAAGTTCTCACATGATAAGTTATTGGATGAATGGACAAGTTCTCACAGTACAAGTCACTGATAGATGAACAAGTTCTCACAGGACAAGTAATTGGATGAATGAACAAGTTCTCACATGATAAGTTATTGGATGAATGGACAAGTTCTCACAGTACAAGTCACTGATGGATGAACAAGTTCTCACAGGACAAGTAATCGGATGAATGAACAAGTTCTCACACGACAAGTAATTGGATGAACAAACAAGATCTTATAGGACAAGCCACTAGATGGATTAACAAGTTGCCACTGGATGGATAAAAAGAATTCATAAGGAACAAACCATTAGACTGATGAATAAGTTCGCACAGAACAAGCGACTGGATATATGAACATGTTGTCACTGTGTGGATGAACACAAATAAAACCGGTCCATTTACCTTGACATCACAGAACGTGCATTTCAAAGCCGGTAATTGATGGCGTGAACCTGGCACGGAAGGTCACATGAATAATTAATTAATGCAGAAGTCTGGAGTGAAGGACTGGAGCGAGGAGCGGACAAAAACTGTATTCAGCAAATGACAATTAACATCGACAAAAACTATATTCAGCAAATGACAATTAACATCGACAAAATCTGTATTCAGAAAATGACAATTAACATCGACAAAATCTGTATTCAGAAAATGACAATTAACATCGACAAAATCTGTATTCAGAAAATGACAATGAACAACGACCAAAAAAAAAAAAAAGAGTTAAGACGGCTCAGATCATGATGTGCAGGTCAACATGACCCCATAGATACGAGAGCTAGTTCTTAAACATCCTGTGCGCTGATACCGAGGTAGCGAGTCAACACCTGCACTGGTCAGTTTGACTAAAATGTTGACTTGGAGACGTAAATTATCAGTACCTCAGAAGACGGACTGGTTCACCTGATGGCGGGGGGGGGGGGGGGGCCCACAGGTAATAGGGACAGCTAATCCACAAGCACTAGAAGTAGGAGCAGGTGTATGTGTGTGGACTACGCTTGAGTCTAAGTGCCGTGGGATTAGCTGCTGGAGAATTAGGATGATCTCTTTCATGTATATTCTTGTCTTTGTTTTTCAGTGAAATTTATTACTGTTGATAACAGACTGCCGGCTCACCTGGCCTAGGGTGTAACGTCTTTCTCCGTGATCCCGTGTACTCTCGTGAGTGGCGTGACGTACCGTGAGAATCTGTAGGGGTTCTGGCCGCGGTTGTGACTTACGGGGTATGTGAGCCGGTTGCTCAGAAAGTAATGACAAACTACTGAGCGTAATCTTGCCAAGAATCAACAATCAGCTGACAGATGCTGATGTGGACAGCGATATCATGTAAAAGAGATGCGGAAACAAACATAACAGACTGACCAGCTATACATTTAACATTGTTGATAACACACTGACTAGCTGTACATTTAACTTTGTTGATAACAGTCTGACTAGCTATAAATGTAATATTGATGATAAGTCTGACTAGCTATAAATATGATTCCCGCTGTATACGCACGGGCATGTTGGCTATATGGTGACAGGACCATATTTATAGCGACCTGTAGATACGTCGAGGATCACGTGGTCAATACCACGTAGGTAATTAATTATAGTTATAGTATAATTACAGAAATATTTCAACTATTGTAATAAATTGTACACTTTTACGTAAATGTGAATATTGGTGATATGTATATAAATCACTATATATCGCATCAAACATCAATGTTTAGTGCATAAGACATAGTACTGTTAATTAGTGTTTTTCTGTTAATCGAATTTAGCGACCATGACACTTCACGGCAGGTGGACAGCGCTACAAGGAAGATGAATCAGTTCGGAGACGGCACTTTCTTGATTGATTGATACTTCTTTACAATTCACCTTCTGAAAATATACTTCACTGTGTAGGTGGTAGAGATTGTACTGATCTGTCGTTGATATCTCCATGGCATCCATTGTACAGATGACACATGATGTACTGCCTTCTTCATCTGAAACACCATTCTTGATATGTTGGAAGCAGTAATAGGTTGTTAACCAACACATCACATCATTACGCAGATTGGACCGGCTGTGTTGAGTTGTTATAAAGCTCTCAATCGCAGACGTCATCGTCCGGATGGGACAGACTGTAGTGGGTTGCAATCATCTCAGCATCGTAGACGTCATTATGTAGATGGTTGTGCTGGGTTGTCATAGCGGCCCTCCATAGCAGTGGTCATTATACAAATGTGCTGATATCACGTGACTATTGGACCAGGCTCTGCGGGGTTGCTACAAAGCTCTTCACCGGAGACTCTATTGGGTAGGTCCAAGGCGAGTGGTTGTTGATGATGTAGTTACTGGCTTTCCGTGTGTGTATCTGAGGACAAGTGGTGTTAAGAGCTTTTGTCTGCTTTTTCAGTATGTTACATGTGAATTGTATTCATGAGCAACGTTACTTTTAAATACAAATAAACATCCTGCTTGTGTCAGGTCTTAGCCAGATATGACTGAGCTACCGTATATCAGTAGACGGTACTATCTGCTTTCTGTTAGCGCCGAACGTTGGGCGACGCTTACCAAACCCGACACCCCACATTGTGCCAACGGCTTCGGACCGAAGAGCGCAATTGGGAGGGTGCAAGCCTTACACTAGTGTGAGGAAATGCAACCTAAAGACAAAGTGTCATGGCAGGGCAGAACAGGCCCTTAGCCTTGGTTGGCTGCTGGTCTAGGATCGAAGCTCCGACAGGCAGACAATTAGAGCATTGCTTTACTGATCCGGCAGCTTATGCAGCTTGTCTTGTTCCAGATGTAAAGGTGTTACCTTTCCTCTGGAGTGAACTAGGCAGGCCGAGAGAGGGATCATGCTGCATGGGCAACACATGATCTCTATATTTTAGCCCAGGCTTTGTGCTATGGAGAGGCAATAACTCCACCCCTTACAAACTATCGTCTGGCAAGACGGCAAGGTGCCAATGAATGAATGGCAATGAAAACATCCTGCACACACAATCAAGCTATGGCTTGTAATTATTATCCAAACTCAAGCTTCATTATGTTGTTTGGAGGTCGGCATGGATGAATGGATATAAGCGACCTCACTTAAAATTTTCATGTGCTAATGTCGAGGCACATGGTTCAAACCCTACACGGGTCGGTTGTACTAATCTACTGACCTCTCGTTCTTGACCTTGCGGCGTAAATTATCAGTACCTCAGAAGTCGGAGAGTGACACTGCCAATAGGGACATTTAGCCCAGACGAAACAATCAGTCCAGTGCACTAGAAATATTACCAAGTATATGGACTACGCTTGAGTTCCAAGCGAGCGAGCAAAAAACAATATATATGTTGTGTCATGTGTTAGTGTGTCCTTCATGAACATATCTTCACTATATATATGTTGTGTCATGTGTTAGTGTGTCCTTCATGAACATATCTTCACTATATATATGTTGTGTCATCTGTTGGTGTGTCCTTCATGGACATATCTTCACTATATATATGTTGTGTCATCTGTTGGTGTGTCCTTCATGAACATATCTTCACTATATATATGTTGTGTCATCTGTTGGTGTGTCCTTCATGAACATATCTTCAACTATATATATGTTGTGTCATCTGTTGGTGTGTCCTTCATGAACATATCTTCACTATATATATGTTGTGTCATCTGTTGGTGTGTCCTTCATGAACATATCTTCACTATATATATGTTGTGTCATCTGTTGGTGTGTCCTTCATGAACATATCTTCACTATATATATGTTGTGTCATCTTTTGGTGTGTCCTTCATGAACATATCTTCACTATATATATGTTGTGTCATCTGTTGGTGTGTCCTTCATGGACATATCTTCACTATATATATGTTGTGTCATCTGTTGGTGTGTCCTTCATGGACATATCTTCACTATATATATGTTGTGTCATCTGTTGGTGTGTCCTTCATGGACATATCTTCACTATATATATGTTGTGTCATCTGTTGGTGTGTCCTTCATGAACATATCTTCACTATATATATGTTGTGTCATCTGTTGGTGTGTCCTTCATGAACATATCTTCACTATATATAGTTGTGTCATCTGTTGGTGTGTCCTTCATGAACATATCTTCACTATATATATGTTGTGTCATCTGTTGGTGTGTCCTCATAAACATATCTTCACTATATATGTTGTGTCATCTGTTGGTGTGTCCTTCATGGACATATCTTCACTATATATATGTTGTGTCATCTGTTGGTGTGTCCTTCATGGACATATCTTCACTATATATATGTTGTGTCATCTGTTGGTGTGTCCTTCATGGACATATCTTCACTATATATATGTTGTGTCATCTGTTGGTGTGTTCCTTCATGGACATATCTTCACAATATATATGTTTGTCATCTGTTGTGTGTGTCCTTCATGGACATATCTTCACAATATATATGTTGTGTCATCTGTTGTGTGTCCTTCATGGACATATCTTCACAATATATATGTTGTGTCCATCTGTTGGTGTGTCCTTCATGGACATATCTTCACTATATATATGTTGTGTCATCTGTTGGTGTGTCCTTCGTGGACATATCTTCACAATATATATGTTGTGTCATCTGTTGGTGTGTCCTTCATTGGACATATCTTCACTATATATATAGGTGTGTCATCTGTTGGTGTGTCCTTCATGGACATATCTTCACTATATATATGTTGTTGTCATCTGTTGGTGTGTCCTTCATGAACATATCTTCACTATATATATGTTGTGTCATCTGTTGGTTGTGTCCTTCATGAACATATCTTCACTATATATATGTTGTGTCATCTGTTGGTGTGTCCTTCATGGAACATATCTTCACTATATATATGTTGTGTCATCTGTTGGTGTGTCCTTCATGAACATATCTTCACTATATATATGATGTGTCATCTGTTGGTGTGTCCTTCATGGACATATCTTCACTATATATATGTTGTGTCATCTGTTGGTGTGTCCTTCATGGACATATCTTCACTATATATATGTTGTGTCATCTGTTGGTGTGTCCTTCATGGACATATCTTCACTATATATATGTTGTGTCATCTGTTGGTGTGTCCTTTATGGACATATCTTCACTATATATATGTTGTGTCATCTGTTGGTGTGTCCTTCATGGACATATCTTCACAATATATATGTTGTGTCATCTGTTGGTGTGTCCTTCATGGACATATCTTCACTATATATATGTTGTGTCATCTGTTGGTGTGTCCTTCATGAACATATCTTCACTATATATATGTTGTGTCATCTGTTGGTGTGTCCTTCATGAACATATCTTCACAATATATATGTTGTGTCATCTGTTGGTGTGTCCTTCATGGACATATCTTCACAATATATATGTTGTGTCATCTGTTGGTGTGTCCTTCATGGACATATCTTCACAATATATATGTTGTGTCATCCTGTTGGTGGTGTCCTTTATGGAATATCTTCACTATAATATATGTTGTGTCATCTGTTGGTGTGTCCTTCATGGGACATATCTTCACAATATATATGTTGTGTCATCTGTTGGTGTGTCCTTCATGGACATATCTTCACAATAATATGTTTGGTCATCTGTTGGTGTGTCCTCATGAACATATCTTCACTATATATATGTTGTGTCATCTGTTGGTGTGTCCTTCATGAACATATCTTCACAATATATATGTCTGTGTTCATCTGTTGGTGTGTCCTTCATGAACATATCTTCACAATATATATGTTGTGTCATCTGTTGGTGTGTCCTTCATGGACATATCTTCACAATATATATGTTGTGTCATCTGTTGGTGTGTCCTTCATGGACATATCTTCACAATATATATGTTGTGTCATCTGTTGGTGTGTCCTTCATGGACATATCTTCACAATATCTGCCTTGAGCATGGGGAGTGCCTCAACAACAATAGTATGTTGTGTCATCTGTTAGTGTGTCCTTCATGAACATATCTTCACAATATCTGCCTTGAGCATGGGGAGTGCCTCAGCAACAACTGGTGCTATTGAAACCAAAAGATGCGTTCACTCGTTGTCTCCAACTCCAGCATCATTCAGTGTATATCCCATGTGCCGACGTCTGTGACAAATGGGTAGTGAGCGCGACTCGCAATCCCGCACACCGCACTCGAGATTAACTACATACGATTTGGAAGCAAACCGCCGTGTGTTGATAATCACAGGCATAAAATACTGTGTTGGTCTTTAGTGGGCACAAGGAAATGTGCTTGGAAATAAAGATGGCCGCCGTCATATTAAACCACATAACCTTCTATATGTGGATTTGATATACAAAATATGATACAAACATCATACACCCACGTGCAGGTCCGCATGGCCGAATGGATAAGAACGAGTGTTCTAACGCAGTTCATAATCCCACATCACGTGTTCAAAATACATCTGCGGGTTATTCGACAGCAGACTGCCTTGTGTTGGCTTCAAAACAAAGGCATGAGCGTCGGTCAATGCAATGACAAACTACTGAACGTAAACTTGCCAAGAAATCACAAAAACATCCAAGAATGCTGAGGTTAACTGCACGTCCCGTAAATGTTATACAACTAACTTGTTTGTAACTCAAACGTAGAATATTGCTGTGATGGCTTATAGGACGAATGTTGTATGTCACTATAAACCCCAGCTAGCCGTCAGGTAGGCCAGTGGTATTTGTTTAAATATCATCCCTGCAGTTTTCACAGAACCACAGGCCAGTCATCTTTCTGCCTGACTTCCTCGTAGTTCACTGTGCAAGTATTGTCCTTCGTGGAACCCGAACTAAACTGGCAGAAGATATGGAAGCAAGTGGACTCAAACACATGAGATGTTCAAGACACACCAGTTTGTGGTAAATGCTCTCGGACCCATCAACCCACTTCTGGTCATGGGTTACACGAGCTCAGGTGTAAGCTGAACCAGTCTGCCTAGGGATTAAAAAGCTGTTAACGGAGAGGCATGACGATTCCATTTGAGACATCCCTTGTCCCTTACTTGATACAGTGGTTCTACAATGTCACCAGACACTGACAACCAGACACTGACAACCATCACGTGTCTATGCAACAAGTCATTGACAACTATCACATGTTTATGCAATCAGTCTTTGACAACCATTCACATGACTATCCAGTTGGTCATTTACAACGTGCAAGTATCTTTGCAATCAGTCATTGACAATCTTGTACGTGTCTATTGACAACAATTCACAAGTCTATCCAAACAGTCATTGAGAAACATCAACAGACAGTCAATACTTTACTTACATTTTACAACATACAGTCAATATTTTAAATACATTCTACAAAACACAGGCAATACTTTACTTTCATTATACAACATACAGTCAATACTTTACTAACATTATACAACATACAGTCAATACTTTACTTACATTATACAACATACAGTCAATACTTTACTTACATTATACAACATACAGTCAATACTTTACTTACATTATACAACATACAGTCAATACTTTACTTACATTATACAACATACAGTCAATACTTTACTTACATTATACAACATACAGTCAATACTTTACTTACATTATACAACATACAGTCAATACTTTACTTACATTATACAACATACAGTCAATACTTTACTTACATTATACAACATACAGTCAATACTTTACTTACATTATACAACATACAGTCAATACTTTACTTACATTATACAACATACAGTCAATACTTTACTTATATTATACAACATACAGTCAATACTTTACTTACATTCTACAACATGCATTCAATACTTTACTTACAGTATACAACATACAGTCAATACTTTACTTACAATCTACAACATACAGTTAATACTGTACTTAAATTCTTCAACATACAGTTACTATTGGGGACGTACCTGAAGCCGAAATGTACACGTTTAACCTGTGAATAACACCTGCACAATGCGCGCTTGCAAACATTTCAAACAATCGGTGTACTTTACATTCAGCTTATGATACATCTCTTCTTGCATTGGCCACGCACACGACGATTCACTTGCGGTCTTCACCGCTCCCATTGAGTTCTCGAAAGGTCGCTGCAGCCGGCCGTACATGAGCATTTCATAAGTATATTTCTTAATTCTTTTTTAACAGAGTTCTTCTCGGAAAATCGCTGCAGACGGCCGTACAAGAACAATTACAATGATAGTTCTGAAGAATATTTTAAATCAGCCACGTATATACTTGCGTATATACAAATATGTAAACACGCGATGATGTAAGGGAACATTGGGTTTTCCGATAATCCAACTGTGCGAATAACTTGCCCCAAATGAGTGACTTCTGGTTCACGTTTCAGCACTACAGCTGTTTACATTTTTATTTAGACGTGACTTCTAGCTGTGTTTTGATTTGCTGGCTCCTAACCTATATAAATGAGATGTAAACGTTACTCAGTTTTGGAAATTTGTGTAAACTGTCTACACATTTATTTAGAGCAGAGAAAATAGACAGGGCATAACTCAACAACGTGAAGATAATTCAGAGAAAGATTAATAATATGAGAACGGCATTGAGGAGGTTGCATGAAACTGCAAAAGATAGACGTTACTTAAGAATCAGCCATCATCATCATCATCATCATCATCATCATCATCATCATCATCATCATCTTCCACTTCTGCCGTCAAGCGTCGTGGTGAGGAATAATTTGCGTTCCAGCGCCCATTAGACGACACTGGATAGTGTCATTCCGTGTGGTTGTACAATGTCTCTGACGTCGTCAATCCATTTTATTCTTGGACGTCCTCGTGGTCTCTTCGCAGATGATCTTTGATGTAAGGCCAGTGATGGTAGTTGCTGTTGTTGCATTCTAACAACACGGCCAAACCACTTGATCTTGTCTTTCAATAGATGTGACACAAGGTGTTGATCCCACAGTTTGTCTGATAGTAGCATTTCTTACTCGGTCTCGTATTGTTAAGTTGGCAGATCTCCTCAGGCATCTCATTTCGCAGGTGTTGATTTTGCGAAGGTGTAATTTGGATAAAGTCCAGGTTTGAGATTGGTAGCATTGGGTTGGTGTGAATATGCTGTTTATTACCTGTCGTTTTGCGGACATGGGTATGTTTGGATGTTTCAATAAGGGTGATAGTTGATATGTAAGTGCACTAGCTTTTTGGCATCTGATTTCAATTTCTCTGTCGAATCTGCCATCTTCTGTGATCATACTTTCAAGGTATTTGAATTATTTAACCTGTTTCAGAGGTAACAAGAATCAGTACTGGGCACAAATGGCTGAATTACCTGACACTGAGAGTTGAATTCTGTTGTGTCCACAACCCACGTCACAACACTCGGGACATTGTCACACGTGTTCCGTTCCCAACTTTAACCACAAGCGAAGAGTCCCAATAATAATGGTACGAACTGCAGTCTGATTACGTGTCTGTATGGCCAGTCCTCGTAGTGCTGAGTATCTGCCAGATCCTATGGTTAATCCACGCCGCATCACTCTTATTCTACCACGGGGATGAATATGTTCTTCTACACAAGTCTCGTAGTGCTGAGTATCTGCCAGATCCTATGGTTAATCCATGCCGCATCACTCTTATACTACCATGGGGATGTATATGTTCTTCTACACAAGTCTCGTGATCCCAAAGGGCCCAGACCTCATTAATAAACTAGTGATATGTGTTACTGGTGCATGGAACTGTGGGACTACATAAATGGCAGGCAAATGTTTGTATCATGTGTATACAACATAGTTATAACAGAGAAGGCTGTTTATACCGGCACCCGTTCCATTTAAGGACGGGGTAATGGAGACGTCGGCTGGGTCAGTCCGATTGATGCTCTCTTTGGATTTCTTTATACTGGCGTGTGAGGTGGGGAAATATGATCCGCTCTGAATGGTGATTGGCATGTGGGGGAAAGTTAGTCATTGCCCTTCTTGCTTGACCTGTAAAGCAATATGGATGAGCCAGTAATTGATTGGCGTTGTTGATGTGACTACCGATTGCCTCTTGTTTACTTTTTACCTCGTACGTTTCTTTTTACAAGTTTGCCACACTACTGAATGTTCTCGGAGCTGGCCATCACTTCTTTGCTGACAGATTCTACAGTTCGAAAGCTCTGATCGATTATCTGCATTCCAACAATTTGAATTATACAGGGACACTGAATGTCAACCGAGTAGCCTTCCCTCCAGAGTTGAAGCATTTGCGACATCAGTATCAAGAGATGAAGTGGTTTCTTGAAGGAGATAGAATATTGTGTGCGGCATGGAGAGATAAAAAAGCTAAAAAAACCATGCATTGTTGTCTCTACCAAGTCTGTAGTTGGAACTGTTGAGTCGGTGGCAATAGAGACTGTGTTTTTTGCAACACTCGAACTAAACAACACAGATCATCTTTTGTTTGCTCCGGCTGCACTATTAGACCACACTTGTGCCCCAAAGTTTGCTTTGCAGCCTATCAAAATAGACTGCCACATATTGTAAATAAAAATAAACAGACAATATATATATATATATATATATATATATATATATATATATATATATATTTATATATATATATCATTGGCACCTTGCCGTCTTGACAGACGATAGTTTTGTGCTCTAAAAAGGCATAATAACTTTTAACTATGGCGGTAGCGAGTGTGACTGATAAGGCCAATTTGCGCTGTAAATGTCCGTTCACAGTGAGTGCATGTGAACACGTGGTCATTTCCACCATCATGCACCATCTTACGTCTCAAACGCTTGGTGTGTGACTTTTCTGCAATAATTTTCTCCTTTGACTTTATTCCATTTCTGATCATGCTCAGTCTTCGTAGACTTAGATGGATAGGACATCTTAGGAGGATGGATGATGGTAGAATACCAAAGGATATCTTATTTGGTGAATTACAGATGGGTAAGAGATCTCAGGGTCGGCCTCTACTACGATACAAAGATGTGTGTAAGCGGGACATGATTGATACAGGCATTGATAATGCACATTGGGAGCAAGTCGCCGCTGAACGTGTTGCATGGAGGGCAAATATCAGAAATATATATATATATATATATATATAGTATATATATATATATATATATATATATATATATATATATATATATATATATATATATATATCTTCTTCTTCTTCTTCTTCTTCTTCAGCATTCCGAGCCATTGAGGTTCTTTGCTGCAAATACAATCTGTCTCCATTCGTCTCTCTGGTGGACCTTCTCTTGCCAGTCGTTGATTCCAAGTGCTTGTAGGTCTGTATGTATATTATCTCTCCACCGCCTTCTTGGTCTACCTCGGGGTCTACGGTCATTTATTTCCTGAGTGTAAGCGAGTTTTGTTTCCCTATTATCTTCCATTCTTTCTATATGCCCCAGCCATTGTAGTCTATTAGCCTTCATGATACCAGTGATTAGCGGGGACTTAAACAAATCATAAATGTCTTTGTTACTTCTTCTTTTCCACTCTCCACTTTGTGTATCCCTAATGGGTCCAAAGATGCGTCTTAAAATTTTGTTCTCAAAGGTTTGTAACAAGGCTTCGTCTCCTTTCGTTGTACTCCAGGTTTCAGAGCCATACAGCACAACTGGTCTGATCAGTGTTTTGTATATTGTGATTTTGGTGTTACGAGATAGCGCCTTTGATTTTAGTAGATGTTGTAGTGCATAGTATATCTTATTTCCAGAGTTGATTCTAGTTTGTATTTCTTCCCTTATGATGTTGGAGCAGTTGAAGATTGTACCCAGGTATTTGTATGTTTCCGTTCTTTTAATGGTCATATTATCTATTTGTATGTGGCCAGAGTTTTTAGCCATTCCGTCTCTTGAAATTACCATATATTCTGTCTTATCTTGGTTGATAACCAGCCCCATCTGTTGGGCTTTTTCCTTTAAGTGAGTCAATATTTCTAATGTCTTTTGTTCACTT